>OU896723.1:18505345-18560346 GCA_918026855.4 Phaedon cochleariae | reverse complement strand
CCATAAATGTATAGGTATAATCATAATTGAGGTTATAAGACTCACAGGCGCAACATTGTCCAGTTCACATAAAAAAAAAATCGAAGGTTTGAACATAATAGGAAGAGTGACACTATTACCTACCCTTGGAGTTGGCACTAATTCATCAATCATATTATATTATATAGACTCATAGACATTTATACCATATGCATTATTACCTATAAGTTTCATATTTCTCTTTTCTATATATAATCAACTTGATATAATGAAAAATAGAACAATATAATTTAACGAATACAAGAAGATTATGAATCAATCTGGAGATGAAGAAAGAAAAGGATGACTAAAGAGCAAACCAATGAGGAACTTGACAATCTAACTTCATTATTTGTTTAAATTTGTACTACAGTGTAAGTATTTCTAGTATCTATAAATGCTTGTATATTCTTTCTAGGTATTCCCTGTAACCATTTTCTAATGTTATTTTTGAACATTTTAATAGAGTTGATTTTCTTTGTTTCTGGTTTCAGATTGTTGTATAACTTAGGTCCTAGATAAGTATGACATCTTTTAGCAATAGTTTTTCCTGGTTTGGGTTTTGTTGTAGAGTTTTTTTTTAAATCGAGTGTCGTGTTCATGAGAAATCTCAATGAGTTTGTGTTTTTCTTTGTGTTGTTTCACTAATAGCTTTAGGCAGAAAAGTTGCCAAGGATCTAATATTTCAGATTCCTTGTATAACTCATCTGATGGGTAAGTTCTTGGTTTTTTGAATATTATTTTAATCAAATATTTTTGTATTTTTTCTAGGTTACTCATGGACGTGATACCTGCCCCTCCCCATGCTACAATTCCATATGTTACGTGTGATTCGACAAGAGCATAGTATAATGTTTTAAGTTGTTCTATCCTGAGTATGTTTGAGAGGTATTTGAATTTATACAGAAGTTGTCTCAGTTTCTTGATAACAAAATGTATATGTTTTTCCCATTTTAGGTGATTGTCGATATAAACTCCTAAATATTTTATGTTGTTTGAGGAAGTTATTTCATATATTTCATTTCTGTGAGTAAAGTTGAGTTTAGTATATGTTGGTAAATACTTCGGTTATGAGGTGAAGGGTACGAAAAATGTTTTGCTAAAATTAATAGTTAAGAGTTTTTGTGGAACCATTCCATTATTGTTGGGAAATCTCTCTCAACTTTTTTTTTCAGTTGGTTCCACGACAAGTCCTCATGAAAAATAGCAGTGTCATCTGCGAATGTATAGTATAAAGAGAATTGGACCTAATACCGTTCCCTGTGGGACTCCATATTCAACTGTCATTGTATCACTAGATATATTCTCTATTCTAACATATTGTTTTCTATTAGTCAAGTAACTTTCTATCAGTTTATATTGAGTTCCTCTGAATCCAATTTTTTCTAAAGTAGTCAAAAGTTCAGAATGGCTAACGGTGTCGAAAGCTTTCGTCAGATCCACAAATATGCTAAGAGATGGCTTACTTTCGTATATACTTTTATTAATTTTTTTTGTTTTTGTTATCAGTAGGTAGGGCCTTACTATGGCCTGGGAAAATTTCGAGGACCGTGGGAAAATCTCTACCCTTTGATGTTGCCGCCTAACCGCAAGGTGCTAATTCCACGCTGGCGCGAGCTTATCGAAACCGCAACAATAACACTTTGATGACAATAACAAGATTGAATTTTCATATACAGGGCGTTTGAGTTGATTGAAAATTGAATAAAAAAATATATACAGAGTGTCCCACGGTTCACGGTCCCATGTTTTAGCATGGAAGGAGTGTTTGAGTTGAAAGAAATATATACAGGGTGTTTGAGTTGATGAAAAAAAAAAAAATATATATACAGGGCGTTTGAGTTGATTGAAAATTGAAAAAAAAAAATATATACAGCTGTCCCACTGGTAGACCACCACACTTTAGGTGGGCTCTGCAAACAGATAGGTAATGCATGACAGATGACGTATAACAGATGTTCGTTGACAGATATCAAACTTTCGATGACACGTGTCTAGGCGACCTGCAAGCTAGCTACCTCGCAAGCCATCAGTTCAATAACAAAATTGAATATTTATATACAGGGTGTGAGAGTTGAATAAAAATTGAGAAGATTTATAGGGCAACTCATGAGTAGACAACCACACTTTAGGTGGGCTAAGCAAACAGATAGCTGACGTATGACGTATGGCAGATGACGTTTGATAGAAGGCCGTTGACAGGATCAATGACACGTGACCAGGCGACTTGCTAGCTGGCTACCCCGCTGATGATTTCATTCAATATGCAGTATGTTCAGATGGACCCGGCAAAACAGATAGGTAAAGTATGACGAACTAGCTGCTGATTCCGTTCAATATACAGGGTGTTTGAGTTATAGATATAGGGTGACTCGCGGGTAGACCACCCCACTTCTTGTCATGCTCAGAGACTGCTATAACACCCAAAGTACGACAGCGGATGACAACTAACATAACACATTCGATATATGACATACGAGGTATACCACATGACCTTCTGGTGCTCGCTGAACAATCGACAGCCGACAGATGGCTTATGACATTTGATAGGCGGTCGCTACGTATACCGTTGATTATATTCCCCGATGCTTGCCGAAAGCAAAACCAATCAAGCACCTGGCAGGTAGACTACCCCGCATATAGATTAAGGGTGCTAGGAGGTTATGAACGCTATAGGTTAGCCATGTTTAGGTGTGATACTTTGTTGAATAACCTGATTTTTATTATCAATTACTGAATACAGTTATTTCAATTAGACAGCTAACGCAAGCTCATGATTTCATTCAATATAAAAGACGGTTGAGTTGAATAGCAATGAACAATATACAAGGTTAGACCACCACAAATGGGCTCGACAAAGGGATAGCTTACGTATGACAGATGTTTTTTGACAGGGGACGTATGGAGTGGAAGTATTCAAAAACCAGGAAATATGTCGAACTACTCTCTACCCAAAACTCGTTTTCCTATAGAAGTATTCAGAGGTATTCAGGCTGAAAAAATCATGTTTGAGTTGAATAGTAAAAAAATATACAGGACGACCCATAATTCATGGATCGAAAAAATAATACAGAGTTGAACTGCAATAAAAATATACGATGGCGCTCTTCGCGGTACAACATACAGAGTGCTCCATAATGCACTGAACAAAAAATCAGGTGTTTGAGCTGCAAAAAGGGCATTCCATTCCACTTTACCAACAAAAATTCGATAGATGACAGCTCACGTATGATAAACGACAGCATAATAGGGCGTTGAATAGCAGTTTAGGTGCTAGCCCAGCAAAACATATTAGATTGATAGATGTTATCAGGCTACTCGCTAGATAGCAAAATACGCGGTGTCGCGAAATCTTGCATCAAAGTGTGCTCAATGCAAATCCAAATAATATATAACAATTCCTGAGCCTGACTCAACCCAAAAAACGGGTTAGTGCCGCTAGTGGCTAAGGGAATATTGAAAAAACAGCCTGCGCATCAGAGATACTCTAGCACTATATTAGCAAGGTACTCACATTTATTTCATAGCAAATGATTGGTATCTCAAGTCTGTGGGCCTTTCAGCCAAAACTCGCGATGCGAGATTTCATACACAACTTTTTGATTACTTGTATCTATATAGAAGATCTATATAGGAAAAAATATAAAGCATGAAGCACTTTTACCTTTCTTTTCCATATAGCCTCGATGAGAATCCGAATAATGAATGGGAATAGTGAAAAAACAATTTAAATAAAACAAAAATCGATTAACCCTATTTCCATACACGATTCTTTGAAAAGCGAACACCACTGCACAAATTCATACATAATATTTTTAGAAAAACAGCGCGATAGAGGAATTTTACATACGCGTCGATATTCAAGACTGAAAATAATGTTGAATTACTATTCGGAATACAGAGACTAGAAACTCTGCATTATAGATAAGAGCTTCCTGTTTCATGATTATAGATAACAAAATGTATGATTTCAAGAAAAAAACACAAATTTGTTATCGAACATAAAATATGGGAAAACTCTACTGGCTTTTTGGGAAAAACATATTTCTGAAGGCTGATTTGAGGCTAAAAAGTGGTTGGATTTATGAAAAAACAGGAAACGACTAACATATAAAAGGATAATTTCGTACAGCAGACTGAAAAAAAAGAAGTGTATTAGTGTAGAAGCACCGGTAAGTTGAGCATTTTATATTATTTAGGAAATATCGACTGATCCATAGGCGGCCCTTTTATTTTATAATGTAAGAACTTGGACAGCTTGAGAATAATTTCTGTTTTCACACATCAAAAATAGCGAGTTTCTTTAGTCTCCAGTAGAGCTCCAAGTCACTCAAACTGAAGTGATAGTGAAACCTCTTTTATTATGAACCTTTTTATTAAATTTTGTTATTATGGAGACATTAGGTAATAACGTCAAGCTTCCACAAACTGTATTCACTTCTGTGTAATACAGCTTTCGGTTATATTTTTTTCATGAGTGCTCTTTTTGCTGCACCATTTCCATTGAACTTTACACCTGATGTATACCTATTCATCTATTTTGAGCGGATTTTAGAAGCCATTCATAATGCATAATGTTCTCTAAGATAAGTTTACCTCAGTCAATTCATTGTGGCATATTGAATTTTATGTTTTTCTTCTCACAATGATAACAATGAGATTCTTAAGTACTTATCTGGCTCTATATGTATTTTTAGGAGAGCTCATCTCGCTGTACCATTTTCTTCGGACTTTACACCTCTATACCTGTACATCTTTTTCGAGCATAATTTCTACAGATTTGCGGCTAAGAGGTGAGTGACTTAGCTTTTATATATTATTGAACAAGATCTTGAAATTTAGAAATAAAGTTCCTCAACATTTTCTCTCTCGAGACTATTCGATTATCTCTGTACAAAGTGTTTTTTGCTCAGTTTTCGACACATCAATACATAATATTCCCAGGCTACATATTTATATCCAATCAAAATTGTAAAAAATCAAGTACACCACTTCAATACACTTTAAATGTTAGCCCCTATATGTCTATATCCTCCTGAGACCTGAGACTACATTTGAAGTAATATGAAGACAATATTTGTAGGTTTTGTTTCTTTTGGTACAAAAACATCACCAAATTTTTTTGGAAATTTTTATTCACACAGAAGTACAAAAAAAATTATGTCCAATGAATTGGACATCAGGACGAGATCACTACTGATTATTACGTACCATTCGATAATTCGATTAAATATTTATATTTATTTCAATGTCACTTCTAACATACATCATCTATTTTAAGCATAAGGAAGATCTGAGATTAAATATACCTGCCTACTCATTCCCGATAATATTTGTAGCCTATTGTATTCGTACATGTTGTATTCAGATACCGTTGTTGCTATTAGCGGCATTATATAGTAGCATCCATTTGTACACGCAGTATGAATATTAAGAGCAATTTTATTTGGTTTTGAGAGTTGCGCGAAATTCTCAAAATAACTCCGAAACAACTTCTTCGCTGATGCTCACGACCATATTATAATCATCATTCCTTCCGTTCTGTTCTGTGTAGGCTTTGTTACTTACTCCATACATTTCAGGAGTAGCACTGTTAATTGAAATGCAACAGTGAATCGTTTGCGAATATTTCCAAATAGCATCAAAATCATTATCATATTATTCGAATCCGCTTCCTGAAAAATCACCTCTTCATAATCAATTAACATAGCCATGAGCGAGAATAATTGACATATTGTACCCTTTTTCTGGAAAGAATAATGAGCATTTTCGAAACATCACAGAGAAACATTAAAAAAACAGCATCAAAATGCGTACGGTATTCAACCGGATTATTAGGAAATCTCCATAATCAATATAAGTATAATAAGTAGGTACTTACCAATTTTGAAGCTTTATAACACAGATATTATTACAACTTCCATGTACCTATATTTATGAATTTGAAGGCGGAACTATAAGGTTAGATATGTTTTTCAATTAATTTCCAAAACCATATGAAGAATAACGATAGTGCAATATCGCGATATACCACTAACAAAGAAACATATTATACAAGGTGTTCCCAGAACAACACCGGGGTGAACTAGACACCGAAATAGACTGATTGAAATCAAATTACCTCTATACGAAAATGCGCCGTTGAGCCATGAGAGGATGCAATTAAGAATAATTTCATTTAAAGATTTTCCTGAATATTTTTAAATCAAGTACTGCTCTAAAATTTATTGGACAATTTTCTATCTGCGCTTTTCCATACTTGTTGATAATGTTAGGATTACTATATTTCACAAATTTCTACCTCATTTGTGTTGAGTTATTGATCGCGCACAATGTCCATTTTCGACATTTCATTAAAGATACTAAAAACAAAAAAAAATAATAGAAAAAAGTTTGAGCTGCGCTTTCATAAGTACAAGAATCTCCTAAAACATATAGATTTTTCCATTTCCAATATACAGGATGATCTAGGTTTGAGCTAAGATGTTGCAACAATTTCCTTGCTGTAACGTTGATGAAGTACACTGTAATAATGATGAGAAAAAGTAAATATACTGGGTGGTCTATACGTTCGAGTTAAGATGCTGTAACGTTTTTTTCTAATGGATCACCCTATATATTATCCAATTTCCATGGAAAGTTAGATTCATAGGGTTTCCGATGTGCCTAATGTGCTCTCGTTTAAAATTGAGGTAATTACATCATTGCGTATGTCATCTTCAATATCTCAAGCAATTACATTAGTTAAAATCAGTAAGCTGAAGAGTTTTGCTGTAGTCATAGAAAACGCGTAGTATATAACTCGCACAGAATGCTCGTATGATTTAACTCATGCAGCATACTTGAGTGCTTTCATTCACTCTGCACGATAAAGTCCATCCCGTATCCTTCGGGTTTTGGCCTTTTAGGTCTACAATTTTATTCTACGAATATCACTTTTATTTACAAAATATTTCAGTTTCGCTGTATCAAGCAACATTATAGCAGCCCTGCAGGTTGCCGATTGGTATAATTTGCTAACGATTGACCAACGTACATTTCAGGTAAGTGTCTTTCAAGGAATAATTAATGAAAAACCTAAAATTCAAACTCCCACCCTAACGATGTCTATTAGATGAATCATTCTCGATTTTAACCAGTAATAAAACCTACTGATCAACTTCAACACCCTCTATCGCGAAAACTAAAATCAAAGATCATTCCTTGATGTAATAGCCTGATGAAGAATCACTCTATTGAAATAGAAACATAGTTTTCTCAAGTTTGCCTGCAAATAACATATTACCTCCAAATGAAGAGAAATCTGTAGCACCAATGTTTCCACGCCATTCTAGACATTTTTCGATTGAGCAGTTGGTACTATTGAAATTATAATAGCGTGCCAATTTAGTGATGTGCGTGACTGTCTTTAACATAGTGTATCAAACATATAGGCAAAGGATATTTCAAGGGCGAGTGAAAATTATTCTTTTTAAATTTATGAATTCATATTGATTTTGTATGTGTGACAAATAGTCTTAATTTGCATTAAGATCATTTGAAACTGATGTTTACTGAAATTTCAAAGTGAAAAGTCGGTGGCCGGTTACTAGATATTTATTTTTATTAAATTCCAGTAGCCGGACAAGTGTCCAACTACTGGCAAAGAAGAACACAACTTGTTGTTTCTTTTTGGCTTATTGATAATATGATCTATTGAGCATTTCTTTCATGCATCACATAATATGATACTTTTGTAAAACTCAGTCCACTGTCCGACTACTGACTGATTCACCCTATACATTGAGAGGCTTAATATGAAAAATAGTCTTCATGTGTGCATATTATATTCAAGCATTGTTATGCATTTTATCTGCCACTGAATCCGCCGAATATTTCAAAATCTGATACTCTTACAATAGATGAACTATAGACAACAATTAACGAGTTAGTATAAAGGACATACACGGGTTCTCTTATCGTTTTTTCACGAAATCAACGAACTACCGAAATCAAACAGCTGTTCAAGTTGGAGCGTTCAAACAGGATGCCGTTATCTTGGTTGTTCTATATTTGGCGTATACAGAAAATCATATTCTTTCAAAGCCTAGAAAGATGATTAAATCAGCTGAGTTATAGACTAAAATTAACGGATAATAAAGGAAATAATCCTATTATTATTGATTCTCTTATCGTTCCATATGAGATACAAGGAACTATCGAAATCACACAAAAAACAGCTGTTCAAGCTGAAACAAGAGCTGTTTTCAGTCCTAGACCTAATATTCAATATCTCACACTAAAAAATATTTCTGCTATACAGGGCGGGTCAGCAAGAAATGTCGCTACCTCGTTTTTCATTTTTGTGACTCTTAGAGTGATTATCATCGTAAAAATGTCAGTCGACCAAAGACAGTCAGCAAGTCAACCAAGTTTATGATTTCATCACACTATACCTACCAGTCATTATACAGGGTTTTTAAATATATATTTTTGTATGCCAAGTTGAGTAGTCATTGTGAGTCTACTCGCCTAGCAGGTGTTGAATAAAAAACGGATAATTTTGACATCATTTATTTCTTAGATATTATACCAACATTTTCAAGTTCAGTAAGAATAAAGGCGATCTCGTTGTTGTTCTTATCTGATTCCATTAAATATCTCAGTCTATCCACCAAGTCATTCGGATCTGTCCATTCATCTAAAATATCAAACTCTTCGTTTCCACTACTGGCTTCAGGCTCCACGCTCGACTTTAAGCGTTTACACTGGGTCTTATTTTTGAAGAGTGGTTGATATACAGCTGAAGACTCTTGAATACCTCTGAAGACATCTGAATACCTCTGAAGACATCTGAATACCTCTGAATACCTCTGAAGGCGTGATCTGAATACCTCTGAAGACATCTGAATACCTCTGAAGACATCTGAAGACATCTGAAGGCATGATCTGAAGACCTCCGAATACCTCTGAATACTTCTGTGCGTGTGATCAGATGATTTATGCGAACGCAATTATCTAATCAGTCCGATTATTCATGAACAGGAGTGATGGACATTCCTCATATGGCGGTACATGTCAGTTCTAGTCAAGAATTTCCCACATTTCTCACACAATAGCTTATAGGGAAATTTTCTCTTTTTGAAACTTTCCCAGGTGTTATTGATGTTGAATGGAATCCGCTCTCCACTATTGAGGCATTCTATTATAAAACAATCATTACAAAGTTCTCGTACAGTACACAGCTGATGACAGCGCTCACAAATATTAGCCATGCCTACTCTTTAAGACAGTTGGATGTGGAATGATCTACTGGATAGTGAAATAAGTAATAATGATGACAGTGTCGATGATCATGATATTAGCTTCGAGTAACATTTTTACTATATTAGATTTCAGATATTTCCGTATACCTATTATTTTCTGTTTTTTCCCGTTTCGAATTATTAGTTCGAACGATTCATGAGACAGATGCGTTAATTAATTAGTCTAGTGGTCATTTTTCAAAATATCAAAAATATTATATGGTCACACTACTTCTCATCCGTCAATTCGCGTCACTGCATGCAGGTGGCGCTGCGGAGACTGCCTACATTTCGCCGCTGAACGTCTGTTGGAATCCTATAAATACTGTGACCATGTGAAACATAAATTAATCTGACTTGGCTGAAATCTCATCAGTAAGTAGTAACTAGTTTACTCAACTAATATTTTATATCAATCTAAAATGATGAATGGGTGATAACAACACATAGTTAATTTGAACGATACAGGAGCCACGTAGAGTGATAAATCATTTTTCCGGTGGATCCGACACTGTTTATAGTGTGAAATCTACTCTGTACTATTTTCCCAACTCTCAACCTTTGTGACTATGTAATATTCGCGGTTATTGCATCCGGTACTACTGCACTTCATATAAGTGTATTGACCTTTTTACTGACTTGTGTAAGTACTCGAATGTATATTAACACCAATAAACCTACCTACCTACCCATATGAAACTACGAATGAATTGATATGCTTCAATAAAAGATACTTGAATAATTGTGACAGTTCGATTCAAATCCATCAAAGGTAGCAATTCATCATGTTTTCTCATGCCAGTGAATGCACAAATCCATCAAAAGTCAGGGGCCCTTTGAAAATAATTGGAGTCGTTTGGAGTCGTCGATTATGGTACTCCGGCACTTTATGGAATTTAGAATGAATGGATATGCTTCAAAAGGGAATACTTGAATAATTGTTGCAGTTTGATTCAAATTCGTCAAATGTAGCAATTTAACATGTTTTCTTATAGCAGTGATTGCACAAATTCATTAAAACTCAGGGGCCTATTGATAATAATCATTGGAATCGATCAGTCGTCGATTATGGTCCTCCTGCATTTAATGAAATTTCGATTGAATTGGGGAGCTTCAATGAGATATACTTGAATAATTGTTACAATTTATTCAAATTTGTCAAATGTAGCAATTTAACATGTTTTCTTATGGCAGTGAAAGCGCAAATTTATAACAAATCAGAGGCCTTTTGAAAATTGCTGGAATCGTTCAGTCGTCCGTCCGACCTGAAGTTTACCTTATACACAAACACACAACTAATCTCGATCATTTTGTTTCAGATTGCTGAACGGTGCGGTTGTGTTATTGTGGTGAATAAAACTTTTTTTTTCTTGATATATTTTTGGTCTATTTGGGGCTTGATTGTGACCATATTGGATTTCTGATTTCATATAGATTTCGAATTCACAATGACGACTATCGAAAGATTCAATATTATCAAGGATAACTTGAAGAATATTCGACGTTTTGGCCTTCAGGGACGTACCCTGGAGTTCAAAATCAAGGATATACCCAGAGGTACTGAGCCTGTCAGGTGGGTGAAAGATGCAATCACCCAAATTGTTCTGAAGGGGACAGAAGGCATGGAGCCATCCGATCAAGTCGGTTTCACCTTCTGCTCCAAGGATTTTGCCAGAGGGCAAGGGTGGATGCACTTCAAGCCCGCTTCAGAGGTGACAGTTGATGATGTATGGCAGAGAATTTCTGCTATATATCAATCCAACTCCACCGGGCTAAATACAGAAACTTTCTGTTTGGGGGTTACATCAGTGAGAATGCCAAAGGGACAAGGCCGTGGCAAGCTGTACAACTCCTTCAATGAAGAGTGTGCGAAACGTCGCGGGCTCGTTTCAATTAAAAACAAAGACAATTTGTGTCTACCGCGTTCTCTTGTGGTCGCCAAAGCCTGCGTAGATAAAGATCCTGAGCTGAGGAAAGTTCGACGAGACATCGGCAAGTTGCAAGGGCAAAGAGCTCACGAGCTGATAGTTGCTGCTGGTGTCTCCATCCCTCAAGAAGGGGCTGGAATACCTGAACTCCAGCAATTCCAAAGATATATGAAAGAATACAAGATCACTGTATATGCTTATGGCTCAAAAGGGCGTGACGTAATTTTTACAGGTAACGGTATTGGTCCTTCTTTGAATTTACTTCATCACGAGGGCCATTACAACGTTATAACATCATTGACTGCAGCCTTTTGTTGCAACTATTACTGTGAAGAATGTCATGAACCTTTTGACCATAAAGATAAACATCGATGTGGGGGCACGTGCCCTGGATGTCAACAGTCACCTTCTTGCTCTACTGGAGAGTTGTCCGTGAAATGCGATTCTTGCAAGAGATCTTTCCGTGGGCAGGTGTGTTATAACAATCATTCGCGAAATAATATTTGCAAGCAGATACGGCGTTGTGAGAAATGTTTTAAAGTTGTAAAAACCGACAGAACACACACTTGCGGAGAAATATTTTGTAAGATCTGCAATAAACAATGTCCATCAGATCATCTTTGCTATATTCAACCCGATTTGAAAGCCCCACCATCGAAAGATTTTCTATTCATTTTCTACGATCTCGAAACTCGTCAAGAGACACTTCGTCAAGAAGTTATTTCAAAAAATGGTAAAGATGAAGTGAAAATGTCTCTTCTTCATGAACCCAATCTCTGCGTCTACTCCCAACGCTGTCACCTTTGTATACACGAGAAGAAACTGTACTTTTGCCAGTCTTGCGGTTTCCGACAAAAAGTCTTCAATGACGATGATGTTATTTCCAAATTCATGGATCATGTACTTCAAATTCGAAAAAAGTTCAAGAATATCACAGTCCTGGCTCATAACGGTGGTGGATTCGACCACCAGTTTATTCTCAATCATATTCTAAGTGAGACTGATATCACTCCTGATCTCATCATGCGAGGAACAAAGTTGATATCCATGACTGTTGGCAACGTGAAATTCTTAGATTCTCTCAATTATTTCCCCATGGCCCTCTCCAAGCTTCCAAAAGCCTTCGGTTTCTCTGAATTGAAAAAGGGATACTTTCCCCACCTCTTCAATACAGTAGATCATCAAGATTACAAAGGGCCAATACCTCCTCTTGCATATTACGATCCAGATAATTCGAAAGATGACGAAAGCAGAGAAAAACTGATGAAATGGCATGCTGAAAAAGTCGCAGCAAATTACTCTTTTGACTTTCGAAGAGAAATTATCGAATATTGTACTTCGGACGTCGACATTCTAACACAGTCCTGTTTGAAATTCAGAGAACTCATGATAACTGAAACAAACGTATGCCCATTCATGGAAGCGACAACAATTGCCTCAGCATGTAATAAAGTATACCGGCGTAATTTCCTCGAATCTGACTCCATTGGCATAATTCCTCGAAGAGGGTACAGGTGGCGTGATAATCAGTCTAAAATTGCCATTCAATGGTTAGTCTGGGAAGAAAAAGAAAGAGCCATTAGTATTCAACATGCAGCAAAAGATCAAGAAGCCCGAGTGGCTGGGGTGAAAGTTGATGGGTATAACGAGGGAACCAAACAAGTGTTCGAGTTTCAAGGTTGCTATTACCACGGATGCACCCAATGTTTTACACATCAAAGAGATGTGCCCCTACATGACGACCCTTCTATGACAATGAATCTCAGGTATGAATGTACCAATGCTAAAAATGAGAGGTTAAAATCTCTAGGATACGATGTAATCGAGATGTGGGAGTGTGAATTCAGGCGCCGCATAGCTGACAACAAAGAGATACAAGAATTCACCGAAAATCACCCAATGGTATTAGAAGTACCTCTCGATCCTAGAGATTCATTTTTCGGGGGTCGTACAGGAAACACTTCGGCATATTACCAGGCTCAAGGTGATGAAACAATCAAATATGTTGACGTTTGCTCGCTGTATCCTTGGGTCTGTAAATACGGAAAGTTTCCAGTAGGGCACCCGAAAGTCTTCGTAGGCCCAGAATGTCCAGCATTATCTTCGGTTTCAGGGCTTGTTAAATGTAAAGTGCTTGCTCCTCGAGACTTATTCCATCCTGTCCTGCCTCAGAAAATGAATAATAAGTTGATGTTCGTTCTTTGTCGAGAATGTGGACAAACTCTCAATTACGAGGAATGCCTACATTCCGATGGAGAACGAGCGTTAACAGGTACATGGGTTGTTGACGAGGTGCTCAAAGCTGTTGAAAAAGGATACAAAATATTGGAAACATATGAAATATGGGCATACGAAACAGTTCAGTTTCGAAATGATGTTACTGGTCTTTTTACGGGTATGATGAATAAATTCATAAAAATTAAACAAGAGTCATCTGACTGGCCTTCAAACTGTCGAACAGAAGCCGAAAAAAATCAGTACATCGAAAAATTCATGCAGAGGGAAGATATTCAACTGGAATTTTCAAAAGTTGTGGACAATCCTGGATTACGGTCATTGGCAAAACTGATGTTGAACTCTTTCTGGGGAAAATTCGGCCAACGTGAAAACCAACCCAAAACTTCAGTTGTCAATAACCCAGCAGAGTTTTTCAGTATGATGTCAAATCCTGCAATATATGTTAATACGGTACTTCCCATAAATGAAAATACTCTGGTTGTGAATTGGGAGCACAGAGAGGAGGCAATGGATTCTCTATCTACTGTGAACGTGGTAATAGCAGCTTTTGTCACAGCACAAGCTAGACTCAAGTTATATAGTTTCCTGGAACAACTTGATCAAAGGGTTTTATATTATGACACGGATTCTGTAATATATGTTTCGAGACCTGGGGAATATGATGTTCCCACTGGAGAGTTTGTTGGTGACATGACCGATGAACTTGAGAAAGAGGGTAATGGGTCATATATTACAGAATTTGTATCGGGAGGACCAAAAAATTATAGTTATAAGTTGTGGTCAGCTAAAGATCTGGAACACAAGACAATTTGTAAAGTCAAGGGTATATCTCTGACTTGTGCAGCGTCTCAAAAAATAAACTTTGACGCCATTAAAGAGATGGTTTTGAATCCTGGGGAGCCCATTCACATCATCAGTAGAGAGATACGGCGAACAAAAGAGCATGAGGTGGTCACTCGAGAACTCAGGAAGAAGTATCAGCCGATGTCTCTCAAACGAAAGTTTCTACCGGATCACAGCTCAGTACCTTTCGGGTATAAAAAAATGAGATTGTAATTCTTAATTTTACACTATTATCAACCTTAATTTATTTTTTGATCATTATCACCACAATTATCACAAGATCCATGAAGCAGAAACAAGAAAAATCAGTCGTTTTCACGGCTATTTCCCCCCTTTTATCCCATCCTTATTATCGATGATGAAGTCAATAGATATTTGATCAGATCGGAATGTAATAAAATTGTTGAGAAATGAAGAGGTTAGAAGAATACCTCCTAATTAACTTTGGGAATCTGTGTATTCACTCCTCATTACGAGATTACAAGGTTAGAAGAATATCTCCTCATTGACTTCAGGAATCTGTGTATTCACTCCTTGTGATTTTTTTTTTTAACTAAAAAGAAAATAATTCATGTCCAAGTGTGTCGTCTACAACAAAAAATAAAGAATTACAAACTGGTAAAATCTGCAACATTTATGTACTTTCTTCACTATCGATATCCTGTTTTCCCGAGGGAGAAGTGCTTAACCTCCACGTGGTCTCCCTTGGACAGCTCTGACTGACTAATAAGCACATACCCCGTATTTTCCCTATCCCATCCTTGAACAAATATGATAATCAGATGAACACCAAACTGCTAATGAAATATAAATCTGCAGGAAAGTAGATTTGAAATGATCTGTTCTGTTTTGTCGGTCATGCTCCAAGATTTTCTGCCCTCCCTGAACATGAGCATATATTAAATTACGCGAAATGATCACTCAACATTAGACGAATTAATGAAGTGTTTCTATTAATTTAGGAATAAATCTTCGTGCTGTCTGAGAAAAATTGTTAACCTAATTATTTATCGTCGCAAGTGGTCAAAGTAGGTCTACCGGAGAGCTTCCCACTATAAAAAGAAGCAACGCGCCACAAGGCACTACCTCGAGGGTGGTGGGGAAATGTGCTGCTATTTGTATAGTTTATTGAATATATTATAAACATTTTCAACACTGTGTTTGATTTCAATCCTTTGGTGTAACCCAGAGCTGTTTTACATGTTTTTAGTTGAGAGTTGTAGAGAGAGTATTTGTCGCGGAAACACCTCGAACGATAACGAGATTGTTTTTATCTTGAATGAAGCTGAAGCGGTAGGTATAATGAAATATGTCTGACATTTCATTGGCGTTTCCGTAAACATTCCGTGATGTTTCTGTAACGTTCTGGTGTTTCGTGACGTTTCCGTGACATTTCCGTGACACTTCCATGACACTTCCGTGACACTTCCGTGATACTTCCTTGACACTTCCGTGACACTTCCATGACACTTCGATGACATTTCCGTGACGTTCCTGTGACATTTCCGAGACATTTTTGCAGCGTATCTGTAACGATTACATAACATTTTCCTGACGTTCCCGTTACATTGCCGCAGCGTTTCTGCGACAAGCTAAACTGCAGCAAACATTATCTACGTTACCAGAAGATTCAAGCGAAAGTGTGTAGACTTCGAGATGATCACTCGCATCATGAGTTTTGGGTAGAGAGTAGTTCGACATATTTCCTGGTTTTTGAATACTTCCACTCCATACGTCCCCTGTCAAAAAACATCTGTCATACGTAAGCTATCCCTTTGTCGAGCCCATTTGTGGTGGTCTAACCTTGTATATTGTTCATTGCTATTCAACTCAACCGTCTTTTATATTGAATGAAATCATGAGCTTGCGTTAGCTGTCTAATTGAAATAACTGTATTCAGTAATTGATAATAAAAATCAGGTTATTCAACAAAGTATCACACCTAAACATGGCTAACCTCTAGCGTTCATAACCTCCTAGCACCCTTAATCTATACGCGGGGTAGTCTACCTGCCAGGTGCCTAATTGGTTTTGCTTTCGGCAAGCATCGGGGAATATAATCAACGGTATACGTAGCGACCGCCTATCAAATGTCATAAGCCATCTGTCGGCTGTCGAATGTTCAGCGAGCACCAGAAGGTCATGTGGTATACCTCGTATGTCATATATCGAATGTGTTATGTTAGTTGTCATCCACTGTCGTACTTTGGGTGTTATAGCAGTCTCTGAGCATGACAAGAAGTGGGGTGGTCTACCCGCGAGTCACCCTATATGTATACACCCTGTATATTGAACGGAATAAGCAGCTAGTTCGTCATACTTTACCTATCTGTTTTGCCGGGTCCATCTGAACATACTGCATATTGAATGAAATCATCAGCGGGGTAGCCAGCTAGCAAGTCGCCTGGTCACGTGTCATTGATCCTGTCAACGGCCTTCTATCAAACGTCATCTGCCATACGTCATACGTCAGCTATCTGTTTGCTTAGCCCACCTAAAGTGTGGTGGTCTACTCATGAGTTGCCCTATAAATTTTCTCAATTTTTATTCAACTCTCACACCCTGTATATAAATATTCAATTTTGTTATTGAACTGATGGCTTGCGAGGTAGCTAGCTTGCAGGTCGCCTAGACACGTGTCATCGAAAGTTTGATATCTGTCAACGAACATCTGTTATACGTCATCTGTCATGCATTACCTATCTGTTTGCAGAGCCCACCTAAAGTGTGGTGGTCTACCAGTGGGACAGCTGTATATATTTTTTTTTTTCAATTTTCAATCAACTCAAACGCCCTGTATATATATTTTTTTTTTTCAATCTTCATCAACTCAAACACCCTGTATATATTTCTTTCAACTCAAACACTCCTTCCATGCTAAAACATGGGACCGTGAACCGTGGGACACTCTGTATATACGCCCTGTATATATATTTTTTTTTTTCAATCTTCATCAACTCAAACACCCTGTATATATTTCTTTCAACTCAAACACTCCTTCCATGCTAAAACATGGGACCGTGAACCGTGGGACACTCTGTATATATTTTTTTTATTCAATTTTCAATCAACTCAAACGCCCTGTATATGAAAATTCAATCTTGTTATTGTCATCAAAGTGTTATTGTTGCGGTTTCGATAAGCTCGCGCCAGCGTGGAATTAGCACCTTGCGGTTAGGCGGCAACATCAAAGGGTAGAGATTTTCCCACGGTCCTCGAAATTTTCCCAGGCCATAGTAAGGCCCTACCTACTGTTATCGCATCTTCTGTGGACCTGTTTTCCCTAAAGCCGAACTGATTCTCAGAAAGGATGTTATGTTTATTCACATATGCCAATATTTTCTCTTAAGTATTTTTTCGAATATTTTCGACAAATTTGTAATCAATGATACTGGTCTATAATTGGTAACATCAGATTTCACCCCTTTTTTGAACAGTGGTTTTATTACTGCTGTCTTGAAAATTGATGGACAAACTCCTTCTTTGAATGATTTATTTATCACACAAAACAGAGGTTCGCTTATATAATCTGTCAGCAATTTCAAAGTTTCGGACGTGATTTCATCATTTCGTGGTGCTTTGTTATTTTTTATCGAATTGATTACTTCTTTCACTTCAGCTGAGCTAGTGCTCTCAAGAAAAAATGAATTTTTCAGCTATGATGATTGAGATGTTCTGTAACCGCATCTAAGAGCAGAGTCAGAGCGAGAAGATTTTTAGTCATGTGACCTCTGGAGCATACAGATAAATAAAATAAATTAACACTCCTGAGAGGAGTCGTGAGTGACATGCTCTGACATGAATTGATTATCGATGTCATGTCCTCTGTCATCTACTGGAAACTCAACTTGAAAATGAATGTAAATAATGTTTCAGGTGTTGCTATAAATATTGTGATCAATTTTATGATTTTTTTTTATCGATTGGAGCGCACGAAAGGGAATCCCTATAATGTTCAAAGAACATCGTGCGTTCCTAGGGAGGATAGGGACAGGAGGTAGGTATTGGAATTTTTTTTGAATTTTTGAAGATTATATGTTGTTGGGAATACTTCCACAGGCAATGAATTCCAGAGCCTAGCCGTTCTATGGATGAAGGAGTCTTGATAAAGTGCTGTTCGACATATTTCGAGGTTGACAACGAAAGGATGTGCTGACTGGGCTTGTCTAGTGCGTCTGATTAGTATTGCTAGTGGAGGGATGATTGCAGAGATTTCCGAAGAACATTTCCCGTGGAAGTATCGATAGAAAAGTGAAAGGTCGCCGACCTTTCTACGGTGTTCCAATGATGTCAAAGAGTGAGTGAGTGTGGCGTCACCCACCAGGCGAATGGCTCTTCTCTGGATGGAATCTAAGAGCATCAGCGTATGTTTTGGTGCTGAACCCCATATGTGGGAGCAGTATTCTAGAACAGGCCGTATCTGCGCTTTGTAGATCATGGGAAGCTGTTGAGGTGTAAAGTAGCTTTTCGCACGGAACAAGAATCCGAGTTTTTGTGAAGCAGCTTTTGCGATGGATCTGACATGATTATCCCATGAAAGAGTGTTGCTGATAGAAATACCGAGCATAGATATGGTGGGCTTGGTGGGAATGGTGGAGCCAGACATTACAATATCGGGCATACTGAGTTCCGCCTTTCTAGAGAAAATGCAGGCTTGAGTTTTGGTGGCGTTGAATTCAACTAGGTTGTTCGTTCCCCAGGCTGTGATTTCAGCAAGATCTTCATTGACAGCATTGACCTGCCTGCGCCGTGAGTTCCTAGTTTCCTAGGAAGAAATGGGGATTCTGGGAGAGAACGCAGTATGGAGGGTACTATCATCTGCAAAGCTGTGGATGGGGCAAGTTGTTACTCCCAACAGATCATTGATATGAAGCAGGAATAATGTTGGTGCCAAAATTGATCCTTGTGGAACGCCGGAATTGATGTCAATGGTATCAGACGATACACCGTCCACCACCACGTGAAGCGATCTGCCTGAAAGAAAACTCGATAAAAGATGGCATAGCTGAGGTGGTAAGCCGTATGATGGCAGTTTGTGGAGGAGTCCTTCGTGCCAAACACGGTCGAATGCTTTCGATATGTCCAACGCGACAGCTAGAGATTCCCCGTGTTTTTCTATTGAAGATTGCCATAAATGGGTGACGTAGGCAAGTAGATCTCCAGTAGATCTTCGGTGGCGAAAGCCGTATTGTCTATCATTGATGATTCCTGAGCTCTCCAGATATTTGATAAGCTCAATATTGATGGCTTTCTCCATCACTTTGGAGATTACTGATAACAGGGCAATGGGCCTGTAGTTGTTGGGCAGGTTCTTGTTCCCTTTTTTGGGGATTGGTTGGACTCTAGCTGTCCTCCAGCATGATGGAAAAATACCCGACCTGTACGAGATGGTAAACAACTTGCAGAGAATCGGTGTTAATTCTGGTGCACATTTTTTGAGGATAATGGGTGGAATTCCATCAGGACCGTTAGCCTTATTCGTCTTGAGACCAAGCAAAATTCGTCTGATAGTGCGTTGACGGAAGACGATTTCGGGCATTCGACTCTCAACGGGTGGAATGTCTGGCGGCACTTCTCCATGGAAATCTGAAGTAGAGTTTGCAACATCTCTGCAAAAATATTCGCTTTTTCCTGCGGTGTTGTTGCTAATGTGCCGTCGGATTTGGACAGTGGTGGAAATGAACTATTAGTGAAATTTCTTCCGACCGCTTTAGCAAGGGACCAAAACGAACGGGAGCCATTGGGGCAATCTATGAGTTTCGATCTTATCTTGGCATTGTATGTTTCTTCCGAAGCATCTATTGTTTGGCTGCAGTTATTCCTGGCATCAACGTATTCTGCTCTAGTCGCGAGGTTAGGGTTTTTGCGCCAGCGATGGTAGGCTGTTTGTTTCAAGGCAATAGTTCTAGAACAGTTTTTGTTGAACCAGGGTTTCGAAGGTGATGATCTTTTCGAAAAATGAGGTATGTATGTGTCCATTCCGAGCAGGATGATCTCGGATATTTCCGCAGCACACTGTGAAGGGTCCTCAGAGTCAAAGCATACTCTATGCCAAGGGAACTCTGAGGAAAACATGCGGAGACCGTCCCAATCTCCTGAATTGTAATGCCATATAAGACGTGGGGGTGCCGGAGCAGTTGATGGAATGAAAAATGGGCAGGTTGTGGAGATGAGTGTGTGGTCAGAATTGCCAAGTGGAGCTCGTACATCTCTATGGTGTAGGGTGCTGAATTATTAGTGAGGAATAAGTCAAGTATGTTAGCTGAATGGTTATTGGCATCGGGAATTCGTGTGGGTTCTTTGATAAGCTGCTCTAAGCCGTGAGTGATGGCAAAAGCTTCGGCTTGTCGCCCAGCTTCATCCGTTCTGTTAGAGCGTACGAGCCAAGCAGTGTTGTGTACATTGAAATCGCCCATGATGATGATTTCTGCTGCTGGATGGTTCTGTTGAATTTGGTCAAGCTTCAGAGACAAGAATTCGAAGAGCTCTTCATAGGATGGATCATTTGGTGATAAGTAGAGACAACAAAGGTATTTGGTCTGCTTCTGGCTATCGAGTTTGAACCACATGACATCAAACTTATTTGGTTCCAAAGTTTTTTCTCGTTGACATGAGAGATTCGTTTTGGAGTAGAGGCAGAGACCTCCCTTGAATCTGAAACGTGTGTGGAGTTCGTACCCAGGACAGAGCAGATAGGTCGTATTGGTGGATGAATTGACCTGTGTCTCAGTAAGAGCCAATATGTCTGGCTTTTCAATTTGAAGGTGTCGATGGACATCGTTGATGTTCTTACTTAGACCTCGGATGTTGCATAGGTCTATCTTGAGGACTTTTTGAGCCGATGGTGAACCCCCTCTAGCACCTCTCGCCCGGAAATCCGAATGAAGAGGTATTTTACTTCCGGATAATTTCACTTGAGGAGAACCCATCATCGCGTATTCTGTATAAAGAAGGAAGGTTGGCGTGGAAGGAAAAGGAAATTGGGTTGGGGTTGGGTTGGCTGGGACATCAACCAGCTACTGAAACACGGGTAAGTATACCCATTTCACAGTGCCTATGGTTGATGTGGTGGTATCGCACCGGGCGATGGCGTTAACCATCTTCCACCTATTGGCGTCCTTTTAGTCGCCTTCTACGACAGGCAGGACTTACCGTGGGGTTATTCTAATCCGACCACCACACGGTTCGACCACCACACGGTTCGAATTGATGTAATCAATGAAGATGATGAAGAAGCAGCAGTTCTAAAAAAAAATGAGAATTTTGCTGAAGTGACCGTGTATAATTTCAATGATAGACAATTCAAAGAACATCTTCGTCTCCTTCCAGAGACCTTTGAAATACTTCTCTGCTGACAGTTCATGATACTACACTAATAATTCATGAAATAAGAAACGGTCATCCCGAAGTGGACATAGAAAAACAACTATTAATAACATTGTGGTGTTCGGCGAATGTTGGGAGTTTTAGGAGATTTTATAAGTGGTCAATTTGCATTGCCAGAACCTAATATTTCAAATTTAAGATCAGTAGCGGATCGGTTCGTAATAAGTAAAAGTTGTTGCTAAAGAGTGCTATATAGAACATGTTCAAGGATATTGAATGTCTTAAGACATTACCAAATAATTGCATTCCCAGCAAGAGAGAAAGCTTTGGGAATAATAATTGAGAGAGCATCTGAACGAAACATTTTCTCTTGATGTATTCCCAGCATTGTCTTTTTGCCTTCTCTTCTTTGATAATGTTGATTCAAAGTCAGCACCAGCTATTTTAGTTTAGCTCTCTTCATTTTATTCCATAGAACCAGAGTTAGAGTCCCCACTGACCTTTATGATCAGACCACTGTAACTGCTGCATGTAGCAATAGGGCTGATTTCAGGCTTCTTGAATAGTAATTCATCTAAAGCGGTGAAATGTTTCCATGATTTTTAATCTTTTCGTGTAGTTTCATTGTGGCTTTCAATATCCTCGTATCCTTTGATTGAACCTTTCCACCTCAAATCAACCTGTATATGTGTATATTTCGATTCAGTTTTATCATTCAATTCGTTTGCAATCTTTTTCCAAACAAACTTTTTCACAGATTTTTGGAATTTATAATCATATTTTTTCATGAGATTATAACTTACTTTATTACTTCATGTGTCCAAAGTTTGCTGGTGTCTCCGAAGAAAATTGTGTCTTGCTCAAAATGAATTGGGGAACGGCTCCGGAGGTGAACAAGCAAATAAATGTGATTGCAAAACATCTCAAATAGCGAGCATTTTCATAAGTTTCATAAGCTAGTCAGCAAGTCAGCTGAGGTGCGGTTTTTGTTTGTGTTACTTTTTGTTGCAGAACGAATCAGTCGATTAGTATTGAACACTTAAAAATCGCGCGTTATCAATCAGCACTGAGATGACCACTTTCGCGCATCCCCACCTTGATATATATGAATACCGGTCTAATTAGTGTGGAAAAGGTACACCGACATTGCTATAACGAACTTGTGAAAAGCCGAACTCTATTGTTTCTAGAACATAGTGAAAACCGCCATCTTCAACTCGTTATGCCTGTGATTGTTCGTGTTATACAGTGGAAAGCGCATTTCTTATATTGTAACGATTATTCCGTTTCATGGAGATGTTTTTCAATCAATCAACCATTTACTTATCTGACATCCATTCGTTCTTCTATCTACTTCTGCTTATCAGCCCATCACCGGTTCAATAACCATATCGAATTTCTCAAGTCTTGCGCGCTCGTCCTTCCCGCTAGACAGCGACACAGAAGATTGAAGAAGGGAGACTAAATAACCAATCAGGAGAAGGAATTGATTTGACAGCATCTTTCGCGAAGAACAAATAGGAAAATCAAAGTCCTTCTGATCTGAACTACCGACTTGAAAGGTGGAAGTGATAGGTTGTGAAAATTGAAGATATCTGGTAGGTCTGGATCTATCTTTATTTTTCGAATGAAATAACTTGTCATCGCAGACATTTGGTTTGTTAGAGTTGATTATTACATATTGAATTAAATATTAATTGATATATTTTTGATCGAATTTCATTTTTGTGAGAGATAATTGCATTCGAGTAAATTGAGGTTACAATCCATATCGAATTGTTTCTTATGTAAAAATTGGTCATCGATATCAATTTATTCGATATTTGAGTTCTTCCTATATTTTATTTGCACTTGGTGATAATATTTTCGTCTAATTGACAAATTTATAAGTCATATACATTTATTTCAGCTTAACGTTAAGTACTATACCTGGATTTCTCTGCCTTGGCGCTTAAATTTGCTTATTATAAATTGTTGCTATCACCAGCTGGGCTGGTGGCCGTGAGCGTAGAGTCGCTGGCTGTTGCCCAGGCGGTCCGGGTTCGATCCCCGGCGCGAGCACTGAATTAATTTTCGGTAGTTTCGTTGGGCGGGAGGAGATAGGTGGCCAACCCAACATTCTTGGTACCTAGATATCAATCCTTTGGACTGTCCACGGTTACCAGCCGAGTAGTGCTTCGGATGACACTTAAAAAGCTAAGGTCCCCGTCTTCTTAACTCACACAAGTCTCTGACTTTCGAGGGTTGCTTTGCAACTAAGCTGGCGGTTAAAAACACTTTTTTTTTTTTTAAACATCAGCTTCGTTGCTAATTTTTCCTCAATCAATAAGTTGAAAATAGTATCTACTCTTTTGGAAATCATTTTAGGTACTTATTGGAAATTCGACACGTCATCGCAGTTTCCTCAGATGTTCATCCAGGAAACCTGAACTGAAGTTTCCTCTGTGTCTCGTCCAGGAACCTTGAGCCTACAGGACCTAGAGCCTTGAGGTTGAACCTTGACATCCAGGCTGTAACTTTCCAGGATTCTTTCTCAGGTGAGCATTCAATTTCTATTATCAACTTGTGAATTTTTTTTCCAAGTTATTTTTCATTCTCTCTGAGAAATAAATGCAACCTGAGGAAGGTTTCCTTCTCTCTATAGCCTGTCCAGTCAACATTTGACGAAAGCACAATCTAAAGTTCAAGTTTTCTGGAAGTGAGATTTTTCTCTATATCTTACTGTCAGTATCTTCTTGGTCAACTCAACCAACCACATGTCAATGCATGTCTATTTCCTTATCTCAAGGTATACAAGATATTAATTCCAGACCTGTCAACTTCACACCTGAAGTACTCACCTATTATCTGGCATTTAACTTTTGAACCAGGACTTGCGACCCTGTATATATATATATATACATTTTCTTACACTTTCACGAAAAAGTAGATTACCTGTCAACTTCAAACATGAAATAGTACCTATTATCAGGCATTTTACTTTTGAACAGGACTTGCCACCCTGTATATAGATATTAAACATTTTTTAGTTTCACTAGAAGGTAGTTTTTTCGGCATTTTAGTTGAAGGATTTGCCACCCTCATTTAATATTCCAATTTCGTAATTTCTTGATTGACTTTCAGTATCGACAATTTATCAAAGTTAAATTAAGTTTCTTCATTAGATGTTGGAATAATATATCAATACCAGGATATCTCATTATTCTGACGTATTCAAATAATTTCTCTCTGAGTTGAATAACAAATTGATGATTTGATTCTTAGTTATTTCCATTTCTAATTTGAGTCAATTTTCTCTAGTCCTTTAAAAGGACTCAATTTTCAAGTGTCAAGTTTTTTCTTTGAAATTAGTTCATTATACATACCTACTTAACTTTTCTAAGTTCTTACAGTTTTAAAATTGGTACTTTCCAAAATATTCACATTCAGAACATAAAACTCAGTAAGCGGTTCAAAGGATATCCTTTTGTCCCTTTCATCACATTGTCGACGACTTTCTGATTCCTCGTATATTTCCGCATGCACTACTCTACGCCTATACAAGGGTTGTAAAGGACGGTAACACCCGGAGATTCCCTACTGAGCAGTCAGAACTGAAGGAGGCTATACCCTACTACTTCCATCATAAGAAGTACCACAGTACTTGGTAGCTCTGGAAGCAGAACCGAAAGCTGGAAGCTGAACTGACTTTGAAGGTTGAACTCCCATTCACCCTAAGGAAATCCTCTTGGACAATTCATCTGGCCACCCAGGTATAATCCATCCAAGTGCCAAGACCTTCGATTGGAATCAGATTGGATCAATAACTCTTGTAAAGTTGAATGTTCTGAATTTATTTTGCTCCTTTTCTCTTGCTCTTCAGACATTTTCCAGTATTTTCACATTATCCTCATTCTTATTTTTGGGCCTTCAGCCACTTCACTCTCACATAATTTTCAATATTATTTTAGTGCCTTCTGCCACTTCACACAACTTATTGTAATCTTAAATTCTTCTGGCCTTCAGCCCCATTGAAATTGTATCAAGGAAATAAATTGTTTCTCTCGTATATTTGTTTTGTCTTATCATCCAAGCAAGGTTCTTAGGAAGTATCTGATTGGCTTTTGTCTTTTGCAAGCCTGGCGCCCAAATATATCGAACAGTCAAATTAATCACCCGAATACTGTCTGTAGGTTAATCGAGGAGGTGGTATATTCATTATTCCAAATTTTTTGGGATTTTCTCTCCTCGTTTCTATAAAATAAAAATATGAATATTATTTCAATATACGTGTAGTAAGGACAAATCAGATGATTTGCCCCAAAATGTCACTGCGTTTAAAGAATTTTCCTATCAGAGAGCCTAAAAGAAAAATTCACTAGCTTGTCAGTGACAATTTGTATTGAAAAAATTTTTTCAGTAAGGACGAAGGAACATAAGTACAATATAAAGAAAAGAAACATCGATAAATCGAAACTAGCTGAACATATCCTTACTGAAGACGGACAACATATGGCAGAGTGGAATAATATTAAAATTATTGAAAAAGAAGATAACAACCAGAAGAGAAAAATCAAGGAATCTGCTTGCATTCTTCTGAACGGAGACAATAACATTGCTTCTTGTTCAGTTGATATAGACAGAACATGGTATTCACTACTAAAATCTGAACATGAAAATGGTAAATTCAAGATCAATTAATGAAAACATCCTGTAACTCATTTGATTGCCAACGTCACCAATTGTCATTGAAAACTGAAAAGCTTCAAGACATTATACGACTTCGCTATCGAAATAATCTCTTCTTATGTTGAAAACGGGAGCAGAACCGGTCCCGAAACGTCCAAAGATAAGTGAAAATTTGATATTTTTTCTATATACCTTTATTTCCCTTCTCCAAAAATTTTTTCAATACAAATTGTCACTGACAAGCTAGTGAATTTTTCTTTTAGGCTCTCTGATAGGAAAATTCTTTAAACGCAGTGACATTTTGGGGCAAATCATCTACACGTATATTGAAATAATATTCATATTTTTATTTTATAGAAACGAGGAGAGAAAATCCCAAAAAATTTGGAATAATGAATAATCACCCGAAAATCAACCTTAGAATTCATTACTTGATTACCACCTTAATAGTAAAATTGTAACTTTTGAACTCACACCCTACCGTATCAATCTGAGCAGTCCAAAGGCATAAGTATAAATTTCATATTTTTGATTCAAAATTTTACAAATTCTGAATTCGGAGTGTGGAGTGTTACACAATTGGCGCCCAACGTGGGGCACGATTTGACTGTTTTCTCTTATCTCATCCTTGCTTGACGAAAGACCAAATAAATTATAGTTTGGAATTTATCGATAACAAATTTTGACATATCTGCGTATCTGATTCTGAAGAACTTGGTATTTTAACTTTTTTAACTTATCTCAATTATCTATTTTTCATTATCTATTTGACTTTGATAATTGTTTCCTTTTATCTCTTTCCTCACTGCACTATAAGATATCATTCTGAAGCATCCCAAAAGTACAAGCCTTTCGATTATTCATATCTTTGATTAGTTGTGTTTTGAATTGAATCTTCCAAGTCCAACATGGATCCAAATCATTTGAAAATAAATGAATTGATTTATGAGCTCAAGCTTCGTAGTGTAGAACCTACTGGAAATATTGATTCAAAACGTAAAATTTCGAGAGGACTTCTAAGTCAACAAAATGCCAATCGGAGTTTTCATGGTACCTTCGAGAATCCGTATACACATACCGAAGATGTGACTGAAATGAAAGAAAGTATTGAAGATTCAAAATTAGCTATTGCTTCATTCGGTGGTTCTAAGGTAGATCCTACCTTCGAAAGAATTTCTAGTCGATTAGCTCATTTGTCAACTCGTTTCAATTATCCTAAAGCTGATGATGAGGATGAAGAAACAGTCAGGAAAGAAATTCAATATCTTGTGTTGGAATTGGAAGCTAATTTTGATTTGATTGATTCTACCCCTACACTCCCTAATATTGACTGCAATATATTTTCTCCAAATGAATCAGTTGCTCCATAAAAATGGAATATCTTTTTTACTGGCTGAAATCAGAAAGAACGAGGTGTTTCAAAACAGAAACTTTTTCAGTCTGCCTGTGATTTATTTAAAGGTTCTGCTTGGACATGGTTTGTTAATAATAAAAGTAAATTTCAAACATGGGATGACTTGGTCAAAGAATTAAAGAAAGATTTCCTTCCCTATTTCTATGAAGATCTAGAACTAGAAATAAATTCTAGGACCCAGAGTAACACTGAAAGAGTAGCTTCATATATTTCTTCTATGGAAGGTCTCTTTGACAGGTTGACAACCAAACCTGATGAAGAAACTAGAGTCCGAAAAATTCGTCGGAACCTTTTACCTTTCTTCATTTCTGATTTAGCTTTACATGATCCAAAAACTGTTTCTGAACTTTCTGAATTGTGCAAAAAATTAGAAGAATCTCGTCTATGGGCTGATCGCTATAAAGCACCACCTCATCGTAGTACTGGGTTATTGGAGCCTGATTTGAGTAGTCCTTTCAGTGGAGGCAGTACTTCCTTTTCAACTTCCGAACATTCGGTTCGTAGAAATTTTCCTTCCAGTAATATATCTACCTTATCGAACTATCGATGTTGGAATTGTGACTTGGCTGGTTATGCTTATAGTGAATGTCGAAAACCAAAAACAATATTTTGTTATGGCTGTGGTCTCAAAAATACCGTAAAAACCAAATGTCGTAAATGCAATCCAAAAAACGCGATTCCTGGTGGCGAAAAATTGGACGTTGTCACCAGTCAACCTACCGACAGTCCAGGCACCAGCACAGCCAACTCACAGTCCCAAAATACTAAAAAATCGAAAAGAAAGCAACACAAACAGGACCACTAAAAACATCTTTGTGTGAATGGAAAAATTGGTTATCTTATGTTAAGAATTTCTTATCTCCTCCCGTGAATATAAATCCCCTTTTTGTCATGAAATCTCATCTTTCGTGAAGTTTTTACATTATTGTATTTGTTTATATAAAATATGAATATGGAAAAAGGAAGTGAAAGGAATCGTATTCCTAATTTTTCTGCTAGCAAAAAGTTATGCCTTATGAATATTTGTGAAAGGTACGAAAAAGTACTTGAAGACAAAAAAACAAACAGAACATCAAATGATGATAAAGATAAAATATGGACAAGAATTGAAAATGAATTCAATAGCCAGTCTTCCATCATATGCTACAGAAGCAGCGAACAACTTAAACGGTTGTATGTGAATAAAAAAAAAGGATTACGTAAGAAGATTTCTGATCATAAGAAAGGTACATACATAACAGGAGGCGGACCACCACCACCTGATCCAAAGTTGGATGAAGCAGACACTGTTTCAATCAGCATGCTAAATGAGAATACTGTATCAGGATTTCATTCAGAATTTGACTCTGACAATTCAAGAATATTGGAACCTCAAGAAAAAAGGAGGAAAGCAGAATGTGATACCCTGATTTTAGAGTTTGATTCTGGTACTGGTTCGTTTATTGATTCAAATGAAAATGATTCTGAAAATAATGTGTTTCTAGATTTTTTTTCATAGTTCTTGCCTATGTCCCTTATTTTGGCCTTCATTACTACCAAGAAACAGGACCTTTAATTTGAACTTGAACTTTAATTTTTAGGTTCTTGAAGAATTTATTAATAAAGATGAAGAAAACTTGGCACCAAAGACATATAGAAAATGTCCGCCTGGCATATCAAAAAAACCAATTAACCAAAAATTATTGGTATCTCCCTCTTGTCAATCAAAAGAAACTGAAAAAATTCGAACATCCTTATCGACCTCAGTATCTACCCAGAATAGCAGCACCCCAAATAGAAAATCATTGAATCGAAGGCGACCAATAGGAGGTATAAGAGCTGTGACATCTTCAGATATTGCTGAAAAGTACAATATCTTACTAGACAAGCGGATAGCATTAGTTGAAAAACAATTTGAACAAATGTTTCAATCACAAAATAATGCACAGAAAGAGCAACAATATAAAATAAGGATGTTGAAATTGCAAGAAGAAAATTTAATATTATGTACAAGTGAAAAAAAAACTAAAACTGGAACTTCTGCAGTTACAAAGAATCATTGCTTGCATATGATCAATGAGATTTTTTTTATCATTAAGTAACTTCAAAATCAAAGTTTTGTTGGGACTCATGATTTTGTTAGGATTATTTTTCTTTCTGGTATGTAAAAATTATTGGCTCTTTCCACTGCATTTAAACCTGGAAAAAAGACATCAATACTCAATAGTTAAGTTTGGCCCTGGAATTATGGGAAACCTGTATGTTTGTGCCATGATAGGTATGTAGGAACTCTCAATTTTTTTCAGTTTAGTTAGGGTACTTTTGTTTTCATAAGGAAATAAAAAAATAATATTGAAGAAGTCTTTATTTTATACAACACATTACAGGTTTGCAAAATGATTATGAATCAGATGCTGCCTCACATTAAACACTCTATTTTCTTCATGGTTATTATGTAATTCCTCAATATTTCCCAGTTCTATGAGGTAGTTAAGTTCATCTTCATTAATATTTTCTGGTGGTGGGGAACTGGTTCATTATTTTCAATTGCAATATTTTGCAATACTGCAGTTGCTATCATTATACTGCTTGCAAATTCCGGTTTGTACCTTAAACCATATGCAAGTATTGGAAAGCGCCTTTTCCAAACTCCAATGGCACGTTCTACAGAATTTCTGGTACGGATATGGGCTTCATTATTAAGTTGTTCTGCCTGTGTGGATTTGAAAGCGGTGTTAATAGATAGTCTTTATTGGCATAGCCACTATCACCTAAAAAAATATCAAGTAATGTAATGACTAAAAGATTACTGGGTGTATTTTAACAAAAATGTAATAAAACACAGAAGTGTAATCATCAAAACTTTGATAAGTTGTTAAACCAAACAATCTTTGAATCTATATAAAAAAACTGGTTGCCTACATTCTTGCTCTTTCTTATAATGGTGAGAAAATGTAAAAAACTACCAATATACCCATGTTAGTATTTACCTAATAATATAGAGTTTTGAAATTCATTATTCTCGAATTGAGCTCTTATCCTGAGTTGAGTTGAGTAAGCATCGGGGGGACTTGTCGAAGTCCAGACAGCTAGACCGCTAGTGTGGGTCCATTGTGTCGCCCCGTGAGTATGGCATCCTTCACAAGAGTCCCGCAGCCCTGCCGAAGGCTAGGATGTCGGTAGCCGGGATGTTTGGCGCTTCTTCCACTGGAAAAGTCGTTTGTCCGAAACTCCGCCATCTGAGCTGTGTTAGCGCAGGATATTCACATATGAGGTGGATGGGAGTTCGTCGTTTTCGAGACAGAAACGGCACGTTCGGTCATCGGAGATGCCCAGAATGTTTAGATGTCTGTTAAGGCGGCAGTGTCCAGTTAGTAAACCAGTGACAACTCTGCATTGGCTTCTTCGCATATTCAGGAGGGATTGGGTGAGACGTATCGAAAGCCTATCAATGAAGGGCTTCGCCTGCCTTATACCCCTGGATTCAGTCCATTCCCGACAAAACCTCTCTGTCAGAAGTTCTTCAAGTTTTCGCAGTCCTGTGCAGAGAGAAATGCTCACGATGGGCTCTGGGCCCGCAGGACGGGCTGAAGAACCTTGCCTCGCTAGAGTATCGGCTCTTTCGTTGCCATAATAATAATAATAATAATAATAATACATTTTATTATTCACCAAATGATACAATACAGTAAACATTAATTTTAACATTAGATTAATATTCAGTGAATAATAGGAAAACTGTTAGGCTGTAAAGCCAATTCTTCCACAGCTCCCTTGAGTGAAGAAATAAACAAACGATTGGGAGTATATAAGGATATTATAACAAAGAGTCATGAATTTAATTGGAAATCGATATAAAAGGAAAAAATAAAACAAAAACAAAAAACATCAAAAAATCATTGTCGACCAAACAAGTATCGTTTGTACCAAATCCTGAATCCCTGTAAGTTTAAAGAAAAATTTGGTACATCCAGAACATCGCCAAATAGTGCAATATTATAAGAAAAAGACCTCTTGAAGATTTCTTTTCTATGTTTTGGTATAGTTATCATGTTTTTCCGACGCAAGTTCAGATTGTGTATATCTGTTCTGAAGGTAATTCTCCTGAATAAGTACTCCGGTGTTTTATACAGTAGTATTTTATAAAAAAAGCAAACCATATGATGTTTTCTGCGATTAAACATACTTAGCCATCCAGCCTCTTTTAATTTATGCGAGATACGCTGAGGGCGTTTTATTCCGTATATCAGCCTTAAGCAGGAATTTTGCGTCTTTTGGATCCGTTTGACGTTGACAGTGTCAATACAGGGGCCATAAACGATATCGCAGTGATTAAAATGAGAGAGTACAAGACTATCGCACAACTGTATTTTCAATTTCGCATTCAAAAAGTGTCTCTGACTATAAATGAACTTCAGCGAAGTATATGCATTTCTCAACTTCCAAGTTATATGATCTTTGAATCGTAATTTGGAATCCATAATCAGTCCAAGGTTTTTGCAGGTATTGTTGATTTCAATTCTATCATTTCCAATTCGAATATTCAATATTTCGATGGCCTCAGTTCTTTGATTATCAGATCCAAACAATATCGCAACAGATTTATTCGAGTTGATTTTCAATAAGTGCACATTAGTGACGTCAAGAAGTTTATTCAAATCAGAGTTAATAAGTTCATTAGCTTCACGTATATCAGAAAAATTGAATGAATAATACAGCTGTGTGTCGTCTGCGTAGAAGTGATATTTACAATGATCAATGTGTGAAGAGAAGTTGCTAGTATAAATAGTATACAATAGAGGACCTAAGATACTTCCCTGTGGTACCCCTTGAAATATTTCCAATGGGATAGAAATAGAGTCATCTATCTTTACTTGTTGAGACCTGTCAGATAGATAGGACCTCATGAAAGCGCATGCAAAAGGATCAAAGCCAATAAAATGTAACATAGAAATCAGGATATCGTGATTCAAGGTATCAAAAGCTCTTGAATAATCAATCAAGATTAGAGCACATATTTCATTGTTATCTAGTGATTTGATAATATCATCAGAAATCGCAGAGAGAGCTGACGAGCAACTGTAACCAGCTCTGAACCCAGATTGATGCATTGGAAGTATAACATTCGTATGAAGATGTATTCGTATTTGTAATTCAAGTATTTTCTCTAGAACCTTTGACAGAGTAGGTAGTATGCTGATACTTCGTAAGTGACTGAATTCTGTTGGTTGTTTAATTTTGGCTAATGGGAGAACCAGTGCGTGCTTCCAGGCTCTAGGGAAGTACGATTGGTCCAAGCATTCATTCATTATATGAGTTATATGAGTAATTATATATGGGCAGCAGAGCAATAATAAATGTATGTTGATGCGATCAGAACCAAAAGCCTTTGTTTTTATATTTTTTATCATCTATCTCACTATGTCCCGGAACCCAACGTAGTTCGATACGGTTTTCCCTTGCTATCCCAGCAAGGTTCCGTTTGCAATCTAAAACCAACCGAGAGACCACTCTTGATGCTCGTAGAGCTTTGAGAGCGGCTTGACTGACGGAGCAGATGGAGATGCGCTTGCCTCTTATGTGGCGTCGTGTGATTTCTTGTGTGCAGGCAAGGATGGCGAAAACCTCAGCCTGGAGTACAGTGGCAAATTGTCCAAGGTGTTGTAACTCTTCGTAGTCTTGGTTCTGCCGTATACGCCAGCACCAGTGAGATTCCCAGCACGAGACCCATCCGTGAACCAGGTGAGTCCGGTGCCTGGAATCAGGGTGTGTGGTTCGGTTAGCCACTCGTCTCTATCATGAAGGGTAAATTTGACAGAGGAGATAAATTCATGATGCGGCGTAATGCGGTCTTGCACCATGGTTAAAACAGGACAGGCTAAGGTACCTTCTATCCAGATCTTGGCATGACCTGTGTTGCAGCGATAACAAGTCCACTGATTGGCGCAGTTGAGTCTGTACGCCGCTTTCATGGCTTCGTGCTCGATCACTAAGTGCAGTGGTGGTATCCCCACGAGTACCCCAAGGACTGCCGTGGGTGCCGTTCTCATTGCACCCGTAATGCCTACGCACGCGAGGCGTTGCATGTGCTCCAAGGACCGTTTAGTACGGATGCCCGGTCACGGCATACAACACGCTCCACATGTCAATGCAGACATATGACGTCACATGTGTAACGTACAGAGATATCTGTGCAATGTACAGAGATATGACGTCACTTCAACGTGTAGATGTCAATTTGTCAAAATAGTTTTGGTTTTATTTTATTTTTATTTTATTCTGATAAATAGGTGACTCCATTCGATATATGAAATACATGCATAAACCTACTGATGGTTATGTTATATTATGATAATTATAGCCCTGTGCATTTTTAATTGATGATTTGAGAATATAGCCATAACATACACTGCAATGAAATTTGGTGCAAAGGTAGGTTCCTTTCTCCAAATTGAACCAAATTGTACATGGAATTGTACCCATCACCAACTGATTTTTCAAAAATGAGAATAGAGAAACCACATCAGCAGTATTGTTGGCTGCATACCTTCATATACCTACATAAAAATGAACTTATTAACTGGAACATTTGGCTCTGCATTCATCTTATCCCAACTTGAATTTGATGTTTTTATATAAACATGTTCCTTATTTGCTTTAAATATGTTTGTTTTGCTTATATATGGAATCTTATTGATATTCTCTGTTTCAGAATTATTTTCTGCACATTGCCATATACACAGTATTGATATCAGTCACAACAGTATCAGGTGATAAACTCCAGAACAATGTGATAAGACAATATTTTCCTGAGGGTTACACTCAGCCTGAAACTCTATATTTTTTATTTTTTTTATCACAATGAATGCATTTCTCTGAGGCAATTACAAAGAATTCTAAGAAGTTCAAAACTAAAACGTAAAAATGTTGAGGCGTCACCAATACAGGACGAGATAATTTTGGCAATACTGGAAGAAATTCAGGATGGTAGCGGAACATGCCTAGGTTACAAAACCTTATGGAGAAGGTTGAGATTAGTGTATGGTATCCAGGTCACAAGAAGTATGGTCTTGGAAATACTTCGAATGGCTGATCCAGAAGGTATTGAAGCAAGATCACATAGGAGGCTGAGACGTCGAAAATACATTGTTCCAGGACCAAACTTTGTGTGGCACATGGATGGTTATGACAAATTAAAGCCATTTGGGTTTGCAATCCAAGGAGCCATAGATGGATTTTCAAGAAAAGTTTTGTGGCTAAGAGTAGCATCAATTAATAACAATCCTAACGCGGCGTCCTAGGTGGGCGAACTATAGGCGAACGCGAAGCGAAGCGGCGCGACACGAAATTATCAAACCAAGGAAAACATTGAAGTGGCCTACGTGAGCGAATGCACGCGGCAAGCGACGAACACGCGGCAACAGGCGAAGCGGTGCGATCAGTTGGATTGATATCTTCGCGCGGTTGACACACGATCGCGGTGCGGCATGCTAGAAATGTCTATAGACATGTTCATTAGTACTGTACAATCCCATCCTATATTGTGGGACAAAAGGCAGAAAAACTATCACAATCTCTCATTATCTCACCGTGAATGGGAGAAAGTTGCCAATATAATTGGATCTCCAAGTAAGTATCCACATTGGCTTGGCTTTTGATCTAAAATGATACATACGCTGCGTATACGTAATTTTTCAAATGGAGAAAATCGTATACTATGATAGATCTGCATTCTTGAACGCCGTAAGACTTCTATCTTCGAATATGTACATTTTGAACGTATGAAATTATGACAACACTGTGTGAGTGGCAATGTACCCAACATGATAAAATGAAAATCATATTTATATCCAGAAATATTATGATATAATATATAACGTATATTTTGTTGAAAGAAGTTGTTCTGCTTTTGTTTTCCATTCCTCATATATGATCTTTATATTTCATATACATTTTGAAATATCAAAATAAAAAAATCGCTGAGGAGAATATCACATCAGTTCAACGCATGAAGTTGGTTCATTTCATCAAACTTCATCCTCAACTCAATTCGGGAAAATTCACCAACGAATTCACATCCGAGAAATCCCAAGCCCAAGCCCCTTAAAAGCAGAGTTTGGCAAATAATTCGAATAGAATTGAAAGAAATGGCGTGAAGTTAGTCAACAATTGTTGAGTATTAGGAATATTGGTTATTTTACCAATATCTTGGCATGCTATCAAATCAAGAACGAAATCTAAAAATAGCATGATCAAACAACATCTCGAAAGAACAGGTAGAGGATCACCAACAGCTATTAATATTACCACTCAAGAAGAAGAAGTACTAGGAATAATAGGCCATATAATAGTTGATGATCATCTAGGGACATCAGAACTTTTGATCAAATTTGATGACGTATTGACCATGCTACCATGATTATGCCTTTGGAGTGTTCCAAATAGAGGATAGTGAAGTTCATGAAAAAGAAAATCGAAATATCGCTGATGAAAATGATCCACCTCTAGAAGTACCACCAGTTTCTAAACGGCAAACTATATCTGCCACATCCCAACTGGCAGCCCAAACCGAAAGGGATATTTCATTGAGAGAAAACTATTATAGAGGAAAACTTCATGAGCAGAAGACATAACAGCAAAATTAAGAATTGCTTCTGCATTGAAAAGAATTCACACAGGTCACAAACACAATTAACCTTGCCTGATTGACCATGTTATGGTACCTAGCTTTGTTTGTTTGAAGTTTTGTTTTTTTTATATGTAAATTTTTGTTCCTAAGAACTCAAATTATGAGTTTTGTTTCACCTGAAGTATCCGCTGTTCTTGTTGATTTTGATATATAGATTTTGTTAATTTTTGTCTCATTTTCATTAATTGATTAAACTATTAAAAATTGCATCTTTTAGTCCATAACATTGGGGCATAATGCAAACGCAACATGAAATTTTCAAGGACTGTCTCTCTCTCAATAATCTTCCAGCTGTTAATTCAGGATTCCGAGAATTTGGGAGTGCTACTGCATTATTTTTAGGTTAATACAAACCTAAATCAAGATTCTCATCTCCACGTTCCTCGCCTAAGGCTTCCTTTTCATGCATCCGAATTCTGACGATCCCATGATCCGAAAGTGTTCCCATTGGTTAGGGCATTTGGGCGCCAATATTCTTCCGAATATTTCTACTCACTTTCCGACTCGAATAAAGTTAAAAAAAAAATAACTCTCTCCGATGATCGTGTGTTTTGTAACCTCAATTCATAGAAATCGGTCGGTATTTTATTTTGAATATAATTATAAATGCAGATTCGAACACGGCGTAAACGAATAAATAATGTGTTACTTTTGTCCCTATTGCTACTAAGAAGAAAAAAACGCAAAGAACCAAAAAGATTTTGGGTTCAAGATATTTTCAAAAACAGAAAGAGACAAGGTGCTTATCATAATTTACTTCAAGAGATGCGGCTGTCTGATTATGACAAATATTTCAATTACCTAAGAATGTCCAGTGAAACTTTCCATAAGTTACTGCAGCTCGTGGGGCCAAAGCTAACAAAGCTGTACTGTGTTCGAGAACCAATTTGTGCTAGTGAGAGGCTTGCAGTCACTTTAAGGTATAACATGGAATGTTCTGAAATGTAACAAATTGAGTCTGAATAGAAATAAGGTTTCCAGGTATCTGGCTAGTGGTGATAGCATGGCTTCAGTTTCATATGCTTTCCGCATTGCTCCCTGTACAGTTTCAAATATTATTTTGGAAACCTGCAATGTGCTGTGGGAATGTTTACATGAAACAGTCTTACTGAAACCTACTCAAAAGTCATGGTTGAAGATTGCACAAGATTTTGAAACAAGGTGGCAGCTGCCTAATTGTGTAGGTGCAATTGATGGCAAACATATTGTCATCCAAGTGAGTCAGGTATTTTTTGTACTTTAGCAAGCCATCTTGTTTATTATGATTTTAGGCTCCACCAAAATCATGATCTACATATTACAACTATAAAGGAACACACAGCATTGTTTTGCTAGCTCTCTGTGATGCAAATTACAGGTTTACTTTAGTTGACATAGGTGCAGAAGGCCGACACAGTGATGGGGGTATATTGAAAAACTCCAGTATAGGGAAGCTTCTAAATTCAAATTGTCTAGATATACCACCACCTTCCCGCCTACCAAATTCTGGAGAAGAAATTAATTATTATATTACTGCTGATGAGGCATTTCCTCTTTCCACTTGTATGATGCGTCCTTATAGTGGTCGTTTTCTTCCCCAAATCAAGAGAATCTTCAACTATAGGTAGGTGAATGCAGAAATGTAGATATAGTTAAAGACAGACAAAATTTTGTTTTGTTATTTGAGAACACTACACTTACATCCTTCAAAACTTACAGTAACCTTTATCACTTTCAAGCAGGTAATTTGCATATTTCATTTCAGATTATGCAGGGGAAGGCGTGTTATTGAGAATGTTTTCGGAATATTGGCAGCAAGGTGGCGCATTTTCAGAAAACCCATAATTGCTTGTGATCAAACTGTGCTTGCAGCAGTTAAAGCCACTGTGTGTCTACACAATTATTTAATGGATTCCGAAAATAAATACTTCAGTCTTGCTGATGTGGATTGTGAAAACATTAACGGAGAAATAATTGAGGGAGACTGGAGAAGGAATGACAATACTATAAACCTTGTTCGCGTGAAAAGAACAAGGACCAATATGTATGGAAGAAATGCTGAAAGCATAAGAGGTAAATTGGCAACATATTTCACAAATGAAGGGGCAGTGGACTTTCAATGGAAAAAATAGAATAACTGAATATTTTATATGCTTATAATAAATAAATAAATTTCTCTTTTCAGACTGGAGATATATTTTGAGAGTATGAACTAAATGACACAATAACCTTATAAGAAATGTAACCTTTATTATATTAATACATAAAAGTGAAAAAAACCAAAACTGTTTGATTTACTTTATATATTGTTTCGATCCCTCATAGGCTTCTGTTAACAATTTTATTTCTAGTAGTGTTCTGGGTTGCTGGGGCATTTGGTTGAGCATTTCTGATATCCTTAAACATATAGGATTTATTGCTGGATTAGATTGTATCACTTCTGTTGGAGTATTATTTATTTTGTTCAACGCATCAATGATAGCTCCTTAAATTTTTTGAGGTCCTTTTTGTTTTACTCCTGGCCCAAGATCAAGACTCGATGTGGGTGACAAAATTTCTGTGCTGCTGTTGCTTGGGGAAGCTATATTTGAAATGGTAGGTCTGAAGCTTAAAAACTCCCATTTCTTTTTTCTTTTCCCAGCCGACCCACTTGGAGTATACTCTCCCTTTAATCGTACATATGTGTCCCTGAGATTTCGCCATTTTTTGATGAGGAATTCGATGGAATATTCTGGGTTTTCTCCAAACTGTTCGAAAACTTCTATCCATAATTGGTCCCTTATAGTTTTAGATCTTTGTTTGATCGGAAGACGAGAATCCCACAAGGGGGTCTAGCCTGTACAGAGCTTATTAGTAGTTCTTCAACTGTTACAGACTGTATATCCTCATTTGCCAGATTCGTGATATCCTGTAATCATAAAATTCAAACGTTCTTTTATATATTTCTCAAAATATAGCAATGTGTTTCTTACTTGCGTTTCCGCTAAACATCCTTCAGAGTCTACTAAAATGTCTTCGGTATCACTTAAATCCATATTCATTGTTCAAGCCGGAATAACCTAATCAACAAATTTTATAGGTTAGATTGATTTTCTTACGTCAAAATAGTCAAAATTCTCAAGGTTTAATTGCTATCGGATACGATGATCGTATTCATGTAAATTTCACAATTCTCCGTGTGATCCTTCCAGAATTTTCGGACATCGGATCGTCGGAATTCGGATGCATGAAAAGGAAGCCTAACTCAACATGGAATATTACTATTGATATAGACCTAGTGCTCTTTCGCCTATTATTATATTTCTCTTCTGGAGAATCTGGTCCTGGCTTATCACTTGGTGTCATGAGCCAGGGACTTGAGGCCAGGATATGCCTACAATAAATAAACATTAGTTAACTCATCAATTATAAGAACAGTTCATTTATCTGAATGGATATTGAAAGCACTTGCCCAAAAAAAAAACTTAGTTATTGTTTTTATAGAGATTTTGCATGAATGTAAATACAGCACTGTTATCCACACGCAACTTCCATGGGTGCTTCCAATTTATTTATAGAATATGATATATGAATAGGTACATATATCACCAGTTGAACATTTAGTGAATGATAACCCTTGCGGTTGACATACAGTGCCTTGGGATGTATGGGATGTTGAATTTCAGAAGGAAAGATTGCAACATGTGTGCAATCCACACAACCAATCACACCAGGAAAATCATGTTCAAGATAGAATCCACGAAAACATTTGTTCATTAATAAGATAATGTTAGTATTACTAACTTAGTGCGTATTTGACGAATTTCATCAACATTTATTGGCATCCTAACATACTGATTTGAAATTTCAGGCAAATTTAAAGCAGAACGAACTTCTTTTTATAAACATCTGCTGAATGATAATCATGAGAATACAATATAAAATTATCCCAAACTTAATACATATACTCGCTTTTCTCTCAATACCCGGGCTGATCATCGACTTGTACGAATCATGTGGGGAGTAAGCAAATCAATGATGTCAGAAACACTTCTTTTTGTCAGTCTGTGAAGTTTAACAATACTATCTCGGTCTCCCATGCATCATCGTATACACGAAATCTTCTCCTTTGTTCATTGAGAAGTTCTGTATTTTCCAATGCTTCGATACCAGCTATTCTCGCGAGCTGATTGAAATCAGCTATATTGATATTAATGATATTGATTATTGATACCATAACCTATAAAAAACTGGCAAGATAAATACAAAATGCGCATGTTCCATCGAATTCCGTGTGCGCTTCAGAATTCTCGCATGGGTTGGACCCATCTGGGGTGCTATTTCCAAATCCATGCGATTGGGTTCCGTGCATGGACTTACCATACATTTGGGTAAAAAAATCAAAAAACTCAAACGTCGTATGAGTGATCGCTTACTAAATATTTCGTCTACTATGCATCGGATGGTTGGAATCAAACGAAAATGTCATTTCGGATACGAAAGACGATAATGTGTAAGGTGGTAACACGTTATAAGGACCGATTTTTTATTGAAATGGCTGAGTTCATTGACATAATCAATTAACGCGGACGCGGACGCAGGAGATATCATCGACAAATCATTGACCTAATGAAAGAATTGAGAGAAAACGAGTTCATCAAAATATATCGTTTGGGCAAACCATTGGTGAGCGAAGTTGTCAACTTGGTAGACCCATTCATTGATATTTCAAAAACAGCATTCGGTTTGAGTATATCGAGCACAAATCGAGTAACAACGAAATGATTTTTTGGTATAATGGGCGAAGCAGTATTCAAATATTTTGTAGATATTGATAGCATTACGCTTTCTTGCTAGTGGACATTATCAGATGGATGTAGGAAGAAATATTAATCATGCTGTCAGTGAATGCACTGTGAGCAAATCTATCGCACATGTTTCAGATGCTCTCAATCATCCACAAGTTAAAAACTCTTATGTTGAACTTCCTAGAAATGTTGGAGAATTTCAACACCTGCGTACCAGGTGGGTCTGCATACTCAGTCAATCAAGATTGAATTGTTTGTTTTTTCAGGAACATCGATTTCCTGGTGTTATTGGGTGTGTGGATTGCACACATGTGGCTATTTTCCCACCAGAAAGTGATGATCCTATATACCCAGAAGCAGTATACGTAAATCGATAGGGATATCATTCGATCAATGTTCAACTGGTGAGTATAGGACCTACCTAAGTGAACATTTTTCAGTGGCTCACCCATCGTTGAATCAGTTATTTCATGAATTGAAAAATGTTCCATGGTAAACTAGAAACGAACAATTCTTGAAAAGGTTACACTATGCGAATTAAGTCCTATGAGTGAGCTATTTTGAATATCAGTCATATACTAGTATTATAGATGTTGATTGGGGTTCTGCATAATCAATCTTGATAAATGAAATTCATTCTGCTTCTAAGTATGTGGCAACAACCTGAAAATCATGAATGTTCGTGCCAGGTTTTTTAGTAGCACCCTTGACATGTTTGAGGGTTCACTTAACGTCCCTTCTCAATATCTGACGCGCTCGAATAAACTTTTTTCCCCCTTCTCTCTATCCCTTCGTACGGCCACCCCCACCATGCAAACCGGCAAATTAATATTTTTCGGTTATCAGAAACACGAGGGGCGCATACACTATTAATATCCGATGCGTTCGAGTATTTCTAAGTGATTGTTTTTTTTACATTTCTGAACACCTGTACACGTTCTCCCCACCAGTGAAAGGTCATATATCATGTAAACTTGTTTTTATTTTCGCATATAATCTTCACAATCTGATACGTCCCCACGACGCTCGAGTTAATCCAAATTTAGCGTCTTTGTCTCTCCTACTAATATATTGTTAGGTTAGTGATTGTAGATTTGTTACTACACCTTTTTCAATTGTAATTCAGAATGTGTAACTTGTAATCCAGATTAGTAAAATGTAAGCCAGAAAGTGTAACTTGTAATTCAGAATAGTTAATTGTAATTCAGAAAGCGTCAATTGTAATTCAGATTAGTCAATTGTAATTCAGAATGCATAACCTGTGATTCAGATTAGTGAAATGTGATTCAGAAAGTGTAACTTGTAATTCAGAATAGTCAATTGTAATTCATAAAGCGTAATTTGTAATTCAGAAAGCATCACTTAAAATTCATAAATACTATGGACTTGAATGAGAATGGAAATAGAAATCAACGAATGGTTTATTGGGTGGTGAACATCAATATTTTATATCTATCGACCAACGGGCATATCTTGAAAAGCCAGAGCTGCAGCATGGTGAATGGTGGTGTGTTCTGCTGCCCTTGCACAATCACCTCTAACAATTGTATCTTTGGCCTGGTCAATATTCTGTGGTACTCGAAGATTTACTTTTACATGACACTTTATTTTGGACCATACTGTTTCAGTTGGGTACAACATTGGGGAATATGGAGCTGAACGGAGAAGCCTTGCCTCTGTTCCGCCCAGAACGTTTTCAAATCTGGAATGGCAAGGTGCATTATCGCACACAAGGACAACATCCGATAATTCATTTCCTTGAGCTTGCCATACCTTTGCACCCAAGCATTGGCTAAATTGGATGTGAAAGAGCCTCTCCTCCTCTCAAAGTGCACTACACCTGCTGCCGATATTGCACCTATCAAATGAACGTTGGGTCCCCTTGCAAATGGAAGCTGTTGTATGGCTCTACCTGCCTTACGAGCACGTCCTCTTGTTCGACGGCAAAACAGGTTGAAATTCGTTTCATCCATCCAGATGATCTGTTTGCCTCCACGAATATATTCATTCAGTGTTCGGACATAATGCTCTCGTTTATTCTTATTTTCAGCATTATTCATTGTCACAACTTCATAGTGGAACTGTTTCTCCGTGAACAACCTGCCATCTAAATAGTTTCCGATCGTAGTAACTGATAAGTCTTTCTGAAAGTGTTGATGAATTCCAATTTTCAATTGCTTCAACGTGAAGCCATTATCATCTTCCACCCAAGAGATAATAGTATCGATCTCTGCGTCTGTGAGGATTCTAGGTTTGATGCCTCCTTTTGGCAACATAATATCACGTCCAGATCGTACCCAATGGAATGCAGTCTTGTATTGTACCCCCAACGACTCGGCAAAGGCAATCCAATCATCACGTTTGCTGGCGCATGCTACTATCCTTTTCCTATACTTCGTATTATGCTGTTTATATCTGAGAGAAATAATAATTGATGAATTCTCCATTCAATCCAATAATGAAACGCCAACCTTTTTCTCACGAGTACAACATCTCCAGTGATCAGAATTCTGCACTACTAAACCTTGAGTCAATACATTTTTGCCGTAATGTAATTATCTTTGAAATTTATAATCTCACTTGTATGTGATAAAACAACAATATCTATATCTGTGAATTTCTTTTCAATTGCAATTAATTTGACATTCATTCGATATTTCGTAGTTACTTTCTATGACAACATGGCTTTGATTGTTGGTAACTTGATTTACGTTGATGTCCCAAGGAGAATGGATGCATACGGGTTGTTCTTAGTTCATAGTTCATAAGTGATACTTTCTGAATTACAAGTTATGCTTTCTGAATTACAATTGACGGTTTCTGAATTGGATTTCACTATTCTGAATTACAAGTTACACTTTCTGAATTACATTTCACAAATCTGAATTACATAATACGCTTTCTGAATTGCAATTAGTTAATCTGAATGTCAAGTTATACTTTCTGAATTACAATTAACTATTCTGAATTTCAACTTATACTTTCTGAATTACATCTTAAACTTTCTGAATTACAATTGAAAAAGGTGTAGATAATCCATGTTGCTCGTTGGTGATAATATTTTTGCATTCCCACTACAGTTGATCATTGACTTGACTTTCAAAGTTTTGAAATTGCTGATTGTATGAAGATACCTCGATAATTTTTTATATATTCCCTATTACCGGTCTCAAAGATGGGAGTTATAAAACTGTTCTTCCATATAGTAGGAAATATGCCAGAATTGATAGATTTATTGAATAGAATTTGTAATGGTTTTGTAATGGTGCATACACAGCGTTTCAGAAATTAGTTGGAAATTCTGTCTAGGCCCATGTTCAGCTTATCAGGAATTTCCATTATTTCCTCGAAAATTTCAGCAACAGTAATTTCTGGAATTAATTTCAAACTGATTGTCAAAGTGGAAATTAGGCGTAGGGTTTGGATTCTCACTGTATACTGTTCTTACATCATCTAATGCCATGGCATCGGGAATATGGTAAGATTTTCTTTTATCATTGATAAATTCCCAAAAATTCCGCGGATTATGGGTAATACTACTTTCTACTCTATTAATATAATTTCTGTAACAATGTTCTACATTGTGTTCTAATATTGGCAAAGATTTGGTACTTCCTATCTGTTTCGTATTCTTAATTCTGAATTCAATTTTGAATATTCGCGGCAAGATCAGCACACTTGAAAACATGCTTTCCTCCGTTTGTTGTTGTCATTGGTCACGTGAACCAATAGAAAGGACTGCCGCACATTTCGCGCGCCAATTCTTAGAACAATAATTAGTGTAAAAGAATTCTAGAGGTGTCTGAATTTCATGGTGTAAGTGAACAGAAGCGATCTATCGTGTGTGGCGATAAAACTTCTAGTAAACTTTCCAGTAATTTGAAAATGTGGTGCATAGTCAATCGCACTATTTTCTAATGTGTTTGGAATAATTGTGAGTCTGAAACAAATATTGAAAGCTGTGAACTGGGCCCAGTCAGAAGAATCATCGACATGACTCCAATTGACAATGGTGAGTGGAGCTAATAGAGAGTTGAAGTAGAACGCCATACGTATAGAGATTTACTACGAAAGCGTAGAAGGCTCACGTTACGTTTTTTTTTTAAATAGACAGTTGCAACTGTATAAATAGACAGTTGTAACTGTCTGAATAGACAGTTGTGAACTGTCTACATAGACAGTTGTAACTGTCTAAATAGACAGTTGTAACTGTTTGAATAAACAGTTGCAACTGTCTATTCAAAAAAAGCATTTGGAGAAATTTTGAATTTGGATAACCATTTTATTGGAATTACGGGTGATTGAAGCATCGATGTACGTTGCAAACGTAAAATCGTCATATTAGAGAATAGTTTGTCTACACCAACGGGATCAATAATTTGGAGCAGAAGACGAACCATGTCTTGTGTAACTACTAAATTATTCTGAAGGCATTTAAGGTGCATCCATCGGTATCCATGTAATTGTCCATGAGTTTTTGTATTATTTATAATGAATTGTTGAATTTCTAGGATGTCCGTAAAATTCTTTCTTCTGAACAATCCCAATTCGTGTAATTTTCGTTTGAGAGTGCTTAAACTAATGTTGATATCATGATTGAGAGCAAAATTTCAGTTTGTTGGAAACCCAAACAGAAATAAAATCTAATTAATTATAACGCTTTCTTGCTATTTTATGGATGTTGTATAATAAATAGTAACTTGCAAGACTAGTGTGTAGTTATGTTATAGGCACGGCAGCTCTGTTGTTTGGGAGCAGGCTGTGGATTCAAGAAGTTGTGTATTTTCAGGGACCTTTTGCCAGGCGCCACTCAGTTTTCAGTAGTAGGAAAACTAAGAAAATCTAATATTGACCATAGAATTAGAAAATCTAATGAAACACCAAATAACTGTACCAGAGAAATATAATTCTTTAGATATTTGGAGCAGGTTCATGGGACACACAATTTCAATTATAACTTCAGTAACACCTTACTGTGCAGAAAAATGATTAAATCACTTCCTCAGTGTTGTATAAGTTAAATGCTTAAGCAGAACAAAAAAATGTAGATATCTCAAGATATTCCCCTTCTATATAGGCCTATATTTCCGGTTCACAGAATGACTGGACCATCATCCATTTTACTTTTACTATAGAAAAACTACCACCATCGTTATACACGCAATACACACAGCTCGTATTAGTTTATTATAGTTATCAGCACGTGTTTTTATTTGTCCTATGTTGTCCTACTGTTATTGTAGGTCGGACAGAGGACAGGGGAGTCAGTATTAACTAGTCTATAGATATCTATTCAGACAGTTGCAAGTATCTATTTAGACAGTTACAACTGTCTATTTAGACAGTTACAACTGTCTATTTAGACAGTTACAACTGTCTATTCAGACAGGTTACAACTGTCTATTTAGACAGTTACAACTGTATATTTAGACAGTTACAACTGTCTATTTAGACAGTTGCAACTGTCTATTTTAAAAAAACGTAACGTGAGCCCTCTACGCTTTCGTAGATTTACGCACGTAGAGACAGCGTACGCTGTCGTTGCGAGCGTAATACGATCGTAGAATTTGAGTGTTGAAGTGCAAACGCATACGATACTGTCATTCCGCACGTAACCGCCGCGTGGCGCCGTTGTCGTTACCTAACCATAAAAACTCAGTTTTGAAAAGGAATATTCTCAGATAAATTATGAACATACAAAAATGGATATATATTTATATAAAGCAATACATTGAGAATTCGCATTCTCTATGTGATGAGAATATTTACTCTTTCTCAGTTGATTCAATAGAAAACAACTACTTTCCTGGCTATATGCCACGACGAACATTGAATTATATCTATTGAACACACACGATAAGAGTTTGAAAATAAAATATAAAAACTTCTGAAATTGAGAATGTGCATTCTCCTTCAGACAAAAATATGTATATGCACACATCATTCTGAATATTCAACAGGAAACAACTACTTTCCTGATGTGGGCATATACATATTTTTGTCTGAAGGAGAATGCAAATTCTCAATTTCAGAAGTTTTTATATTTCATTTTCAAACTCTTATCGTGTGTGTTCAATAGATATCAATGTTCGTCATGGCATATAGCCAGGAAAGTAGTTGTTTTCTATTGAATCATCTGAGAAAGAGTAAATATTCTCATCACATAGAGGATGCGAATTCTCAATGTATTGCTTTATATAAATATATATCCATTTTTGTATGTTCATAATTTATCTGAGAATATTCCTTTTCAACACTTTCATACCCAATCAGGGGGTTCAAACTCGAACGATGGAAACTTGTGATTTTTATAGACCTCTAATCGCAGATTCGTGATAGAGTCTCAATTCAGAATTTCTTTACACGCCCTGTATGATGAATGTCAATTTATCATACACCCAAAAGCAAAAACTCAGTTTGTTTATTCTTTTTGTAATATTTAATTAACAGGAGGTACCTACCATTTCACAAATTTCATAACAATTTAAATCGCCAAACATGAGTGAAAAAGGCTCAAGATTTCGATTTTCTGAAGATTTCGATTTTCTGAAGATTTCGATTTACATTTGGCCAGAGAAGTGTATGGACAAAACCCTTATGAGGATCCCAGAAGATGGGGATCAATTCAGATTAATATGTTGCAAATCACTGGGCGGAATGTAAGCATTTGCACTTTCAGGGACCGAATCCAAAAGTTGGTTAAAAGATATTTGGGCAAGTTCACAGATTTGGAAGGAAAGTAAGTACTATTTTGCCATTCTATTTCCAAAAGAAAATGTTTTTTTCAATCTATTCAATGAATCTATTGTTTACTTTATGCCAGTGTTGTGCCTTTATAATGATATTCATACTTTTAGGTCAGGGATAGGAATAAACCAAACTGAAATGGATGACTTACTTCAACAAATATCTGAAATTATGTCAGAGTTCAAGAAGAACAAATTATCCAGATCGAGTTCTGCTCCAGCCTGGTCATCATATCTCAAAGAATATGATGCTCGTGAAGAGGCATGCAGTATCAACACCCCTGATGGTAATTCTTCGTTTCTGATCATACTATTTAGTTGAAACCATTTGTGGAAAATGAAACTGAAAGTTCATCAAATACCTTTTTCTATTGTATCTAGAGAGCAATAATAATAGCCAATATCCCAATCATACATACTTTCCTATTTTAGATGAATTTGAGCTACATAGGGGTTATTTGGTGGAGAAAGAAAATAAAAATATGCCTATGTTGATTTCAATGAGGGACCAGAAGTTGCAAGTAACATCGATATTGGAAGTGAAGGAGCATCAGCAATTATTGAAGAAACCAGTCTTAATACCCCTCAAAAAAATAAGACCAACATGGATAAGCCTTCAAAAAAACATGTTTCTCAAGCAAATATATTAAGTATGTTGTTGTCTCAACTGAAAACTATGAAGCCTCCATTATTCTTTTGAAAATATATTAAAATAAGGAGATACAATGTTTAGTGCAAAAATATTCCAATGTAACATTCCTAACTCAAGAAGCTACTTTTTTCTTTGAGCACCAGCTCCTAAAAGATATGCTGTGAATACAAGACAGAGTACTGTGCAGTATTTAGAAAAAAAGAATGAGAAAATTGATTAAATCAGAATGAAAGAGGTAGCTCTCCAAGAACGAAAACAACTCCTAGAAGAAGATGGGTGGGAAATGAAAAAACAGGAAAGATTGAGAAGGTTAGAACTAGAAGAGAGAAGGTTGAAAATGGATGAGAAAAGACTCAAGATTGAGTTGGATTTGTTTTCCAATCAACAAGAGCTTATTAAAATATTATTTACCAAAAAATATAAATAGATTTCATAGACATAAGACTGTTGTACAATCATGAAATATTACTCTTTAGGTATTGTATTATTTGGATTAGATATATAGGTAGTATTAATATTTGCAAGGAAGTAAATAAATAGAGTCTGAGTATTCAACTAGTTATAATCAAGGATGGATTGTGATATATTTGAGCCAAAGTCTGAATTTTACACTTATGGAGTGATAAATGGACTTCCTCAAAAATAGGATGAACTGTGTACCTACCTATTTAGTGATGTAATATATAAATATTTTGAAAGTAATATAACATCATTCTTAGGAAAGTTGGAACGTTTCCTTCTTGCATTTTCCATGAAATAAAATTATGTAACAAAGGCATTTCAAAAGTGTTTTATTCAAATATGAATTTGAAAAAATATAAATAGACACTTTACATTGGAAGTCAATTTCCCAAATAAACCTCAAGCAAAGGAGGATCTACATTGAAATATGATGATTGCTGGCTTCCATAAAGACAGGAATCTCAGTTGGTTAAAAGCATTGCAACAATGTACATAGTTATCTTGCAATAGGTAACAATTTTTGATTTTTTTTGAAGTCTACAAAAGCAAACTCTCTTAATATTTTGCCAAAACTCATAATGGTATTGAAGTACTGACGATGAGGATTTCCTGCAATTTGGTGTTGACTGAGAGGTCTGATCAAAAGTGCTCTCAAGCCATATCCCTGGTCCACGTATATCACATATTGCCCCTTTCCAAATACAGTAAATTGCTCTAGTTCTTCATACAACCTGGACTCTCTAAATATACCTGCATCATGGCGATGCCCAGGGTATGCTCCTTTAAGGCTTACAACTATGCCATAAGGACATAAGACTGATTGATATTTGACACAGTGAGTCTTTCTATAGCCCGAATAATATAGCTGCTGATGTACAGTTGGTCTACATATGGCCCTCACTGTTCCATCTATGAATGCCCACACATTATTCATAAGGCACCCTTTTTCAACCAATGCCTGAAATAAGTTGATTTTTGTTGAATCTCTTCTGAATATAAGTTCCTACTGGGACTACTAGATTTTCCTTTTGAAGCAAATGGCCTTTGTTAACCATTATTGTGTCCATTACTAGAGTAATAATGCTGGAGAGTGCTCTGTAAGAGTATCCAAACATACTTTCTAAGTCTGTGAGTCTATTTGGATAAGCCAACCTACGTAACAACTCACACAAAGCAGTGACAGCTAATACAAAGTATTTTTAGGTACCAACAACAGCATATTCAAAATAACATCAAAACTAACCACTTGGTGTGATATGGTCTAAAGGAAGACTTCGCCTCAAGATTGGATATCTCCTCTAGATTGAAGCGTCCATAAAGCTCAGCTCTATTTTCCAAATTTTCATTGGATACATGTAACAGTATTGCATCATCAGTATCATCATCATCATCGGAATCTAGTACAGCAGCATCTAGGATATCATCCATCCTAAAATAAAAGATAACTATCTTTGCGAAACCCTAAAACAACAGTGCGTTTTCTTTCCTTACCTGGATCCTTATTCGATTTTTTTCTTGAAAATTCGGAAATACTAACTCCAAAAATCAGGATAAAACAAATAAATAAATTTGTGGTTAAGTAAAGAGGTGTTTTTTCTTGATGAACCGTATTCAAGATTGTTTTTGAACCGTTTTCAAGTGTGACGTAGTAATTTTTGAGTTCAAGAAAACAGACCAATTGAAAATGAAAGCTGTCAAAATCGAGGATTGACTTATACCTAACCTAACAATTGTTGATAACATTATGGTGGCTAGGAAAAGGGGAAACCCTCATATCTGTAGCAGACAAATTCAATGTTGCAATTTCTACTGTATATTCCATAACAGAAAGGGTGTTGGATAAGTTGGTGAACCTCAGGAAACACTATATAAAATGGCCTGATCATTCAGAGATTCTTACAGTGGAAGATGATTTCTGGAAAAAAGTTGGCTATCCAGGTAGAATTGAATCCTAATTTTTCTACCACCCTATAGAAGTTTCTACTTACTTGGCATTTACTTGGTTTAGGTGTTGTGGGAGCAATAGACTGCTGCAATATTGAAGTTAAAGCCCCTCAGGAACAACAAGATAGCTATATCGACAAGAATTGTAGGAAGAATAGTAGGCATTCTATTAAACTACAGGGAATTGTGACCTCCAACAAGACATATACTAATATTAATGTTGGGTTTCCTGGGTCTGCTCATGATAGTAGGGTAGGTAGTTTATAACTGTCTAGATATTCAGTCCATGTTGTTTTCTCAACCTTTTTTATTATAGGTATTCAAAAATTCTAATCTATATCTTGATGTGATGATGAACCACAATAATTTTCAAAATTATTTTATTTCTGACAAATACCATTTAGTGGGAGATAAAGCATATCCACTGTTAATGTGGTTGATGACCCCATTCAAGTGAGTATACTAAAATTCCTGTTTTCTTAAACAAATATTTATCTTCTTTATTTTTAGGAAATCTGATAACTTGAATCCAACACATAAAAAACACAATAAGAGTCTCAGCAGATGCAGAGTTTGTGTGGAAAATACTTTTGGCATCATGAAGTCAAGATGGAGAATTCTAAATTATGTAAACGTAAAGTCTGTGCAAAAAGCTGTAAAAGTTATTGTAGCTTGCTGTGTCCTACATAACTTTGGATATATAAATTATGATTACTGGGATGAATATGAAGAAAAAGAACCAGAGGAAGATGAAGAGGGGGACTTCAGACATGAACATAATAATAATGATGCCATTGTTAAAAGAATAGAAATAGCTCAACAGCTAAGACGCAATATGTAGATACAATTTTACAAATAAATGACTATGAAGACTTCAAATTCCTTTATTAAACCTATAAACCAGAACAAATTAAATGGTCATCCTTTTATAATGGGAATGACGAGACAGCTAGCTATACCTCCCAATAATTTCTATTAGGTATAAATAATGAAATGAAAAAAAAAATCACTTCAACACAGAGGAATTATAATACAAGTTCTCAAACTCTAATAGCAATTTTTTTTCATAATATTTGAGACAAAGAAGCTATTATGTATATCTCAAGTCAACTCATAAACTAAACAAAAAAATTCACTGGTGGCATAATAATACAAGTTTTATGACTAAAACAAAATAACTTGCTAATTTTCTTCCAAATTAGGAAATAACTTGTACAATAATAAACTACAACAAAAAATAACACTTCATAGAACCATAGATCAAAATTAGTGTATCTATGATAGAACAAACTAATAATATTTTAATAAAATAATCTTCAGTCTGTATCATCATCATCACTATTTCTCTTTCTTTTTCTAGTTTTTTACTTATATTTTCTATCAGAAATTCCATCATATTTTGAAAATTTCTTTCATTTATTTTTTGATTTTCTTCATTCAATTCATACATTTTTTGTGAAATCTCATTCTTGTTTGGTTTCACTGAATGTTTTATTTCTTTAATTCTATTGGATGTTGAGGGTTGATCACAAATTTCTAGTTCTGGATCTTTTTTTGATGTGGTTTTCACTACATCCACATCACCAGTTTCTTTGGTTGATTTCTTTGGTAGGGAATCTAGCACCAACAAAGGTTCAGTCTTATGTTTATCACCTAAGATGTCACCAGTTCATCAAAATATGGAGGTTTTATAATTTTGCCCTCCCCCGTTCGTTTTTCATGTATGAGGCTTGTAAATTTGCGAATTTTTGACGACATTTTTCCCTACCATCAGTTCCATCTCCAACAAAAAATTCACTCTCATTCATTAATGTGGCAATTTTTAACCAAATACTGTTCTTATTGGTTTTTTTATCATCAAACTCTTTTTCATATCTTTTTCTTAGTCCAAGAAAAAATATTGTAGCAGTTCTATCTCTATCTGTTTTGTTTCTTGCTGGTCTTTCAGATAAACACATCAATAATATTGGTTTGGAGGCTGCTTTGCGGCTGATTTTGTGAAAGGTGTTCAAAGTCATGATTGGTTTGGAGGTTGGGTGGTGACTGGGTTTCTACTGTTTGGAGAATGTGCTCATTTTCCATTCTAAAAAGTTGTTGCCTTATTTGCATTGTGTAATTCTTACGAGCTTCCGGATCTAAAATTGATTGTATACCCTTGTTAACAAACATTATTGATATGCAACAAACAATATGTGATCTACCTTTTTGAAGAATTAATGCTGTTTCTGCATCCACACTTAGGACCAAATCATCAAGTTCAATATTGATCATACCATCATCACAATCCATGTTTTGTTTTTCTTTTTCGGAAAAATAGGGACAAAATAAATGACAAAATATTCAGCCAAAACAAAACTAACAAAACAATCTTAATAACCTCAAACTTCGCCGTTTTACCCCCACTCCTCGACTACACACTTTTTCGTGGTTCGAACCGTTCATTTAGAAGTTTTTGAACCAGAACGAACCGTATTACTTGGTGACGTCATATCATACGCAAGAAAATATATGATTTCAAACCGTTTTGAACACGGTTCATCAAGAAAAAACACCTTTGTATTTGCTGTCAAATGACAAATATATTGCAATTCGTTACTCTTCGGCCCCACTCGGTCCAGGTTTCGGTTAACGTACGTCATTAAATTCACGTGCCGTAAAATAACGAAAGTCTACGTATAACCAATGAACTCAATACAACTGGAAGGGAGACGACCGTTCTCTCGAATAGCACAAAGTGTGTCAGGGGCAGCTGCAACAAAGATAGCATGATTTACGGTAACCTGTCCTCTTCCAACTCGTGTTGTTCAATGGTGGATTGGTGTATAAATTTTCTTTTATCTAATAATTAAAGTAGTTGAGAATTTTTTCTCTCATCTACACAGGCAAGAAAGTGAAGACATAAGTTCATTGTCTTCGTTTATGTGAAATACGAGGTGAAATATCTATTCATTTGGCGTGTTTTGTTGTATCAAATGGACTGAATTTGTTGTTGTGAACACTGAACTGATTGTTGAGAAGGTTTGTGATTAATATTGATGAACAATGGTGATTTATAGTGTCGCCTTTGGATGCGAGAACAAAGAAGACAAAAGAAAATTGGCATTCCATGGTTAAGTTGAATATTATTGTTCTCAGATTTTTGGAAAATATAGTTCTTGAAATGATCAACAGTTAGGTATACAATGTACCCAGTCTCAGAATATGTTCAAAAACTAAACCTATATCAGTTGTCAGAGTTAAATACTTCCATATTGATATTGAGTAATATTATTTATTGCAATTTTCCATTCAAAAGACCAGACATTCTCGAATTATGGACAAAGGCAGTTCATAGAGATAATTGGACTCCAACTAAAAGCAGCAAGCTTTGTGGGGAGCATTTCCTGCCAACAGATTCTTTAGGCATACCAGGTACTGCTAGGTTTTTGAAAGCAGGTATTGTACCAAGTATATTTTCATTTCCTAAGCATGTGTTACTAAAAAATGCTGATTCCCCCAGGAAAATAAGAAAACTTCTACATACCTATTAATAATGAAAAAAAGTATGTTTGCACCTCTTTAAATTAAAAAAAAAACCAGCAAGTGATTTGTTTTCAGGATGCATCTGTGGACGTTCATAACTTGGGTCCAAAGGAAGAAGTTTCCCATGTTATTGACTTTGACTTGCCTACCACTTCCAGTTCCCAAGTTTCGAAGTTTATCAATAAAGAAACTCGAACTGTTTCATTAGAGAAAGACATTGTATTGAGGAGAAAAGTGAAGACACTGAGACAAAAAGTAAAAAGGAGAGACCTAAAAATGTCAAACATGAAAGAAGTAGGAAAGAGGAATAGGAACCTATGGAAATTATGCTCAAAATGCACTGAATACCATTCAAGAACCTCTTTTCAAATTTTTCCTATCGTTTTTCTTTTCCTTCTGATAGGTCTGAGACATTGTGCTTCGCTCACCCTGTACAATATATTGGGACATTTGGATAAAAATATATAATTTCAATTTTATATTCATTTGACTTCCTGATCCTGTAAGATTAAAATTGAAATT
>OU896723.1:18486845-18504845 GCA_918026855.4 Phaedon cochleariae | reverse complement strand
CAATGAAAAGTATTTTGCTCTATGTCCATTGATCTCTACATCTTGAAATATCCTACAATTTTGAAGTACCTGAAACAATTCATTATTGAAAAGCGCAACACAATTGATGTTAAAACATTTTCACTCTACTGTCATGCACAGACCCTGGATACCCTACAACGATATTGGTAAATACTTTACTTGCTACACAAATCCCTTGTAACTTTATTGAGTGTCTCATGGCATATGGCATACAAAAAATATGGAAACTTAAAAACCTGGGTAAACAGCTCGTTCCTGAAAGTCTCTTTCTATAGTGAAAACCTCAATACTATCTAATGAACCTAACCTTCAAATTTAGTAGCTTCTATAAAATAAGTTCTGAACTTCTGTGTACGACTGATAAGCAGATATTGAATTTATCTGACACTGACAATAATACTTCACCCTTGCCTAGCCACCACAAAGTCATCATAAGCATTTTTGCACCTGAAATGAGTATTCTTCCTCCAGTGAAACCTTTGTTAATTTCTGGACATTGTATATATCCTAACAGAACATCAAATGAGCATCTTGTCATCCTGAATAATTGAAAAAAATCATATTCTAGGTATGACGGTAACCATTCCTCACAAAATCCATCCATGCGACAATGGTTCATAGTAGTTGGCAACAAGAATTGCATCATCAAAAAATCTTCATCATTCCTGCAATATATCCATTGCAATAAGTGAATGAAATCATCATCATCATCATTTATAATTCGTGCCAAAATTTGGTCCATAACAAATTAAAATTAACAAAATCTTTGAGGTTATGTAACTATTTATCTTTGGTTATGGTTGTGTCGGAATTCAAATCAGCGGTTTTAATATTTGCATTCTAGCGTCTACAGGTGCTTTTTCTTGATGAACCGTATTCAAGATTGTTTTTGAACCGTTTTCAAGTGTGACGTAGTAATTTTTGAGTTCAAGAAAACAGACCAATTGAAAATGAAAGCTGTCAAAATCGAGGATTGACTTATACCTAACCTAAAATCTATAATTGTTGAATTTTTTAAGTTAACGATTATCTGTGAGAAGTGTGAAAGAAACAATTTTAATGGAATCACAAGTGGAATTTTTGATTGGTCTTCTACCAGGACTGATTGATAATCAACAGATGAGGCATAGTGTTTATATTTCACAAATGCTGAACCAGCCGATAGATAATCTGGAAATATTTCTTTGCGAAAATTTCCAGCATCATAGAGTGGACAATTATGCAGAAGAGTGGCTGGATAAATATCTGGACTACGACTTTTTCCAGCTGTTCAGATTCCAAAAACAATCTGTTTTGAATCTCTTATCTCTGATAGATGGCCCAGACATGAATGTTCCATTTACTGGAGGAGGATTACCTGTATCAGCTTACAAACAATTGTTGATAACATTATGGTGGCTAGGAAAAGGGGAAACCCTCATATCTGTAGCAGACAAATTCAATGTTGCAATTTCTACTGTATATTCCATAACAGAAAGGGTGTTGGATAAGTTGGTGAACCTCAGGAAACACTATATAAAATGGCCTGATCATTCAGAGATTCTTACAGTGGAAGATGATTTCTGGAAAAAAGGTGGCTATCCAGGTAGAATTGAATCCTAATTTTTCTACCACCCTATAGAAGTTTCTACTTACTTGGCATTTACTTGGTTTAGGTGTTGTGGGAGCAATAGACTGCTGCAATATTGAATTTAAAGCCCCTCAGGAACAACAAGATAGCTATATCGACAAGAATAGTAGGCATTCTATTAAACTACAGGGAATTGTGACCTCCAACAAGACATATACTAATATTAATGTTGGGTTTCCTGGGTCTGCTCATGATAGTAGGGTAGGTAGTTTATAACTGTCTAGATATTCAGTCCATGTTGTTTTCTCAACCATTTTCATTATAGGTATTCAAAAATTCTGATCTATAACTTGATTTAATAATTAGCCACAATAATTTTCAAAATTATTTTATTTCTGACAAATACCATTTAGTGGGAGATAAAGCATATCCACTGTTAATGTGGTTGATGACCCCATTCAAGTGAGTATACTAAAATTCCTGTTTTCTTAAACAAATATTTATCCTCTTTATTTTTAGGAAATCTGATAACTTGAATCCAACACATAAAAAACACAATAAGAGTCTCAGCAGATGCAGAGTTTGTGTGGAAAATACTTTTGGCATCATGAAGTCAAGATGGAGAATTCTAAATTATGTAAACGTAAAGTCTGTGCAAAAAGCTGTAAAAGTTATTGTAGCTTGCTGTGTCCTACATAACTTTGGATATATAAATTATGATTACTGGGATGAATATGAAGAAAAAAACCAGAGGAAGATGAAGAGGGGGACTTGACATGAACAGACATGAACATAATAATAATGATGCCATTGTTAAAAGAATAGAAATAGCTCAACAGCTAAGACGCTATATGTTGATACAATTTTACAAATAAATGACTATGAAGACTTCAAATTCCTTTATTAAACCTATAAACCAGAACAAATTAAATGGTCATCCTTTTATAATGGGAATGACGAGACAGCTAGCTATACCTCCCAATAATTTCTATTAGGTATAAATAATAAAATGAAAAAAAAAATCACTTCAACACAGAGGAATTATAATACAAGTTCTCAAACTCTAATAGCAATTTTTTTTCATAATATTTGAGACAAAGAAGCTATTATGTATATCTCAAGTCAACTCATAAACTAAACAAAAAAATTCACTGGTGGCATAATAATACAAGTTTTATGACTAAAACAAAATAACTTGCTAATTTTCTTCCAAATTAGGAAATAACTTGTACAATAATAAACTACAACAAAAAATAACACTTCATAGAACCATAGATCAAAATTAGTGTATCTATGATAGAACAAACTAATAATATTTTAATAAAATAATCTGCAGTCTGTATCATCATCATTACTATTTCTCTTTTTTTTCTAGTTTTTTTACTTATATTTTCTATCAGACTCATCATCTGTTTGTGTCTTTGGTCACTCTCTTTGTTCAGAAATTCCATCATATTTTGAAAATTCCATTCATTTATTTTTTGATTTTCTTTACTCAATTCATACATTTTTTGTAAAATCTCATTCTTGTTTGGTTTCACTGAATGTTTTATTTCTTTAAATCTATTGAATGTTGAGGGTTGATCACAAATTTCTAGTTCTGGATATTTTTTTGATGTGGTTTTCACTACATCCACATCACCAGTTTCTTCGGTTGATTTCTTTGGAAGGGAATCTAGCACCAACAAAGGTTCAGTCTTATGTTTATCACCTAAGATGTCATCCAGTTCATCAAAATATGGAGGTTTCATAATTTTGCCCTCCCCCGTTCGTTTTTTTGTCCATATATTTCATGTATGAGGCTTGTAAATTTGCGAATTTTTGACGACATATCTCTTTCATATCTTTTTCTTAGTCCAAGAAAAAATATTGTAGCAGTTCTATCTCTATCTGTTTGATTCTTGCTGGTCTTCCAGATAGACACATCAATAATATTGGTTTGGAGGCTGCTTTGCGGCTGATTTTGTGAAAGGTGTTCAAAGTCATGATTGGTTTGGAGGTTGGGTGGTGACTGGGTTTCTACTGTTTGGAGAATGTGCTCATTTTCCATTCTAAAAAGTTGTTGCCTTATTGGCATTGTGTAATTCTTACGAGCTTCCGGATCTAAAATTGATTGTATACCCTTGTTAACAAACATTATTGATATGCAACAAACAATATGTGATCTACCTTTTTGAAGAATTAATGCTGTTTCTGCATCCACACTCAGGACCAAATCATCAAGTTCAATATTGATCATACCATCATCACAATCCATGTTTTGTTTTTCTTTTTCGGAAAAATTGGGACAAAATGAATGACAAAATATTCAGCCAAAACAAAACTAACAAAACAATCTTAATAACCTCAAACTTCGCCGTTTTACCCCCACTCCTCGACTCCACACTTTTTCGTGGTTCGAACCGTTCATTTAGAAGTTTTTGAACCAGAATGAACCGTATTACTTGGTGACGTCATATCATACGCAAGAAAATATATGATTTCAAACCGTGTTGAACACGGTTCATCAAGAAAAAACACCTTACGTTCCGTAAATGTCAAATTCACTCAACCAGTAAGTTTACGGGACACGAATGCTGAAATATGGTTGCTGGAATCTGTCACCAGAACGACCGCCGTTTTATATGGGTTATTCTGGTTGGAGATGACATTCTTGGCAGGTGACAGTTTTCTTTGAACGAAAAATGAGTACTGAGTAGTTTTTTCAAGAAGGTGAACTCTTCTCTTTGGTAGAATCATTTGAAAAAATTTTGCTATGGAAAACAATGAGGTATTGTTAATAATGCAATTGTACTATAATCATTATATAAATTTTATTTTTCCAGGATGTTTTTTCGTGTGGCCATTGTCATATTTCCCTGGGATCCTTAGAGGAAATCATAGGAAATAGGCTTGCTGAAAAACACAACTGTTTTTATGGATCCTCCAACGTTAATTTGGATTACACCAGCCATCAAATGTTCAAGGGAGCTGATGATGAACAAGTGTCTACAACTAAATTGGCCCAGAAGCAGAAAATATCAGCACCACCCTTGCCATTAGGACAATCTACCCAACAGAATGTTTGAAAAGAAGATGAGGTTCTACTTTTAATTGCTACCTACAAAAACCACAAAGAAAACTCTAATAGTGGTAATATGAACAAAAAGAATGTGTGGGTCATTATTAGTAACGAAATGAAAACACATGGGGTGAATATAGACAGTGTGAAATGTGTAACGGTCCATATGTTGAGTAAGAATCTCAATCGTCAATTTTGAATTTTCCATTGTTCGCCTTTGTCTGAGACACCCTGTATAACGTTTTATTTAAAATCATATATCGAACGCGAGGATTGCTATCGCCAGCAATGAGCAAGTTTTTTGGGACTCGTCTCGTTTTTCTGCCATCTATCTGAATTCGAGGAGCTATTTGATCACGAGAAACAATCTGGTAAAGATCTGAAATCTGAGATTGGAAAGGCCGAATTTCATCTACAGGTAATCTTCCTTCTTTTCACTGTATTTATATAATTCGATAATAATTACATTTAATCATATATTATATTTGTTGATTTTCACATAGTCATAACTTGCATGCTTAATAAAGAGAGAAAAAAGAAAAAGGAAATAAAAATCAATCAATACTGACATTCAATAATTATCATAAAAAGAGTATTCATTATTTTTCGTTCATGTGATCGTAATTGAATCTAACCATTAGTAATTCCACACTTTTTATGTGTGCCAAACAATTCTAGGCCTTTCAAGATAATATTAAACCAGCTTTATAACAACTGAAGCAATTCAATAGTCAATTTGGGCATATTTGGCAAATTTGTAATATTCAGCCATAGAGGAAAGGAAACGAGGCAAGACCAAAACAAAATTGAAATACCTAAAGGAGGAAGCTGATGAAAGGAAACGTTGGCTGGAACTGTATGGTTTGATAATGTACTGGGCGTTCGATGTGGAACCAAATACACAAATATAAATCAACAAAGTATAACTGTGAGTACGTTCCAACTTTTAATACCGTGCGAAGGCCAGATAGCTGCTTGTGGACTGGATAGTAAAAGCTGTGATATTGGAAAGAAAATAACCTGGTTGCCATTTTATAATCTTCGCCTTGAAATTACACCCTTATAGATATATAAAAAATTCGTATAGTATATAACAATCCTGAATAATTAGATACTTCATTTTTCAATTCAACTCATTGTAAACTTTAAGAACAGCTGTTTGAAAAGTATATCAACCCACGTTGAATCATTCATCCTCAGGGTGATATTGTACGAATCCCCTCCTGTCAATGTAAATATTGGCTGGCGCCCTCTGCTTACACAAATCTCAACTAGAACCTACTACCCAGCCTCCGGCTTTTAAAGCTGTCGTGCTGTGACGTAAGTACTTTGTGGTGATAAAATCTAACTAGAGGTCAAGTACTTTATGGTAATAAAATCTAACAAGAGGTCACAAATGTGATGAGAAGTGGAAAAACTTGAGAAAGGTATATGACAAAGTGAAAATGGAAAATGAGAAGACAGGAAATGGGAATACAAATTGGAGGTATTTCAATGACTTCCAGGATATATATCATAAGGATCCCAGATTTACTCCAGTTTGTACTGCTACAAGTAGTGGTGTGATAAAAAGACCCAGCAGTAGCAAAGAATATATGCAAGTGAAAAAAAGCAAATTTTCACCAGAAGAAGAAAAAAGACCAAAGTCTGTATCTCTCAATTATTTGGATGCTAGGATTCAGAAGAGGCATGAAGAAAAAATGGAAAGAATAATTATAAAAAAAAGGAAGATCAATAATTTTTTGCTATCAGATATAGGTAAATATTCAGCCATATTTTTGTCTGGTGAATACCAATTATTATATCGCCCTCGAGTCAAGACATTTAATTATGTTTGCCATTATTTGTCATTTTGTGATATAGAATAAGACTTTTGTTATGAATAATGAGTTTATTTCCAGTTGTTTTTCATGAAATGGTAGTGTTTCTTACTAAAGTTTCTGGAATTTTGTTTGTTTGAAATTTATAACTAGTTGAATAAATATTAGTTCCTTATCCAGTTTTTTTTTTAAAACATGTTTTTTTTCCTATATTCTAATAACATTTTCAACCTCAACAAATGTTATTACAAAGGAAATTAATTCAGGAAATGATGAAATGATTCTGTTTCAGTTCATATGGAAATGAAAGGAACATTAAAAAATGTTTTAATGACATTTACTTCCAATAATGATATACATGTAATAGGTATATATAATAATTAAGGATTATTCATTTCTTGGCACAATCTGTTTCTCTTGGCTCTTCCCGAAAGTATTCTATGCCTGTAAAGCTCAGCAATTTCTACTGCATCTTCCTCTACATCAAGAATGTCATCAACTTCTTCCATATGTATATTATTTTGCATAATACAAATATTATGCAATACACACATCGCTGAAATATATTTTGGAATCCATGTGATTTTTCTCACATCCAAACAATCTTTAAGGCTCCTGAATCTTTTTTGCAATAATCCAAATGCCCTCTCTATTGGTACTCTTGTCCTGGACAAAAGAAAATTGAAATTTTTTTGTGCATTACTGAGGTGCCCATTATTTTTATAAGGGGTGATTAGTTCTGGATAAGGATAAGCCTTGTCTCCTAAAAGATGAGTGTCATTAGGGAATTTTATAGCATTGTTTTCATTTATAAAAGTCCACATTTCGCTTCTTCTTAATACAGTGCTATCATGATTTCCCCCAACCTCACCTGCATAGCAGTGGGTAAATTTGAGGGTATGGTCACAGATACCCTGAAAGGAAATATTGTAATGAGATTATAGTAGTAAGAAATATATAACTTTGACCTGTAATATAACACTTGGAAATTTCTTCCTATTTATATAGGAATTTCCATGATTTTTAGGTTTTGGGATTCGAAAATGCACGCCATCTATGCAACCTATTGTATCTGGAAATCCCATTACATGAAATCCATTTTTAACCTCCTCCAAATATTCTCCTGTGGGCCACCTGATTATTTCGGGACTGATTAGGATTAATGCATTTGCTACCCTTCTAACTGTTCGTAGTCCTGTTGCTTTGCCAATATCAAATCTACCACATATGGACCTTGTAAAAAAATTATATTGAAAATTAATAATATTATAGTTAAATGATTTAGAACCAATAGAATTCTCACCGATAAGAGTCAGGTGTTCCAAAATACCACAAGGCAATTAATAATTGTGCCTTGGGTGTAATGGTGTGTCTACCTCTATCAAATATAGATGTGCTGATTTCATTTCTAATCCTGTCAAATATATGGTCAAATGTTGCCCTATGCATTCTAAAATTTTCTCGAAATTCTGCATCACTATATTGGTCTACAACGTTCTCAATATAATTTTGCACTCTGGGACGTGGATCTAAAACACATTTTTTCTATTGTAGATATACCTGCCAAAAATAAAACTGTGTCGTTTTTCAAAGAGCACCAATAATATTTTATAATACATGTATTCCAAAAAAAGTGTATAGGTAGTTATGTAGAACTTGATGTTGAATCCCAAATTATTACAGAGCAAACAAGAATATTCTGTGCTCTCTTGAGTTCTAGGTGTGGGGCTTAGTGTAGGGATTGTAGGCATGACTTACCCATGGGACCTCTCTGAGGAATCATCAACTCATACTCATCATCACTAGAATCTGACAACAAATGTTCAAGTAGAATGAATGCCGCCTCCTGTTCCATTTTTCAATATATATTCAACAATTGAAAAACTGAGAAATATCATGAGTTTGATATCATTAAATAATCAACGTCCATAAAAAAAACTAAAAATCAAAATCTAGTTCAAAAAAACGACAACACCAATTATTCCCTCCTTTCCACTCTAAAGTTGACAATGACAAGTGACTTATGCAATGATACCAAATGCGTACCGTAAATATTTTCAATTAACTATAACCAGAATTCAACCAGCCTGAAATGATAGTAACCAGAGCGGTTACTATCGGAGATTTGGTACATACCCATAAACGATGACGTAGCCTTCTAAAGCGGTTTAAATATATTTATCTGTACGGTGGATCGCTAGAAAACAGCTTTGTTCTCTTGAAATGTGTTTCATCCCCACCACAGATATTTTGTGAACGTGATCTGTAATCCCCTTGCCTCTAAGGAACATACCGGAATTCGTGATTGAAATGTTTGGAACATCTCAAACTTGAAAAATCTGTGGTTCTGTCACTTCTGTGATTTCTAACCTTAATTGGTTAAGTATTTATATTCCATTTCCGAAAGAAAAAATGTCGAATAACTCGAATTTAGTAGAATAAGAGCGGGTTTATGAAGCAATTAAAAGAAAATAAGGAATAAAATAAAACAATTAAATGAAGTTGAACATACGTGTTGCCATAAAGACGTTTATACAAGAACTAAAGTAAAGTACCAATATTGATTGCTGTCAACCGGTCGATTGGCAGTTGACATATGACAGTTTTGACGGTTGACTTCTGGAACAAGAAAATTTTGGTACGGGGCGAACACGGGCTTTGTATTTTGTTTTTCTGTTGCTGTTGTCGTTGTCACTGTTTATTGTTTTGATAGACTGAACTTGAATTTGTATTACTTTGCTTTGGTTAGTTAATAGTTTGAGCAGATATAAGTTCCTCTGGTTTTAGGAAGAACTTCTGTATTCTAGTTCTGGTGAGGAAGATGGAAGAATTTCTGATGAGGGATTTATTGCTATCTAGTACAGATAGTTCTAGTGATAGTGATGAAGATGTGGAAGTTCGTGGACCAATAGGTACTATTTTTTTTATCTCTTGTAGCACTTTGAGGACAATTTCCTGGTTGATTGAAACAATTTCCATCAATACATACATTTCAGATCAAAACATGAGACCAAAGATTCAAAACTATGTAGAGAATATTGTCGAACAATATTCAGAAGAAGATTTTCGAAACAACTTTCGAATGAGTAGGATAACATTTCAAGATGTTTTGGAAAGAGTTCATGATACATTATCTCATGGACTTCTTGGTCGACCAAAAATATCATCCAAAACACAGTTGTGTGTGGGATTGTGGTATTTATCTACACCTCTGATTCTTATAGGTGAAATAAGATGCATTTCTGTCTCTTCAGCTGATGATCATGTTCATTTCAGATCTGTCTGTGGGCGATTTGGATTAGGAAAAGCTACTGGATTGAGAATAGTCAGGCGTGTTGTCAGTTCATTGTTCGAGTTAGCTCCTATTGTGATAAAGTGGCCTACAGATGAAAATGTACTGCAAATTCAAGAAGGCTTCAACAATGCAGGATTTCCCAGTACTATTGGTGCTATTGATGGATGCCATATAGCAATTCCCCAACCTAAAGAACATGGTCTATCATATGTAAATAGGAAAAATTTTGCCAGCTTAGTACTTCAGGTATTTTCAATTTTGTATTGAATAAAAATGAAATTTCAAAACAGAAACTTCAGGGGGTTTGTGATAATCATATGAGATTCATCCACTGTTATGCTGGCGAAGTGGGCACTAGTCATGATTCGAGAGTGATGAAGAGAAGTGAAGTTTGGCAAAAACTCACAATTAACAGACATACTGCTTTCCCAAATGATTGCCACATCATAGGAGATAAAGCATATTCTTGTATTGAACATTTAATAACTCCATACAGGGATAATGGTCATCTTACAAGAGCCCAAAGAAATTTCAATTACAAACACTCCTGTGCAAGAAGTGTGATAGAGAGAGCATTTGGACTCCTCAAAAGGAGATTTAGAATTTTAAAATATTTTGATATCATTCGTTTGGACTGGGCACCAAAATACATTATAGCCTGTTGCGTATCACACAACATTTGTTTGAATAATGATGACATACTACTTGATCATGGTGAAGAGCCACCTGATGAACCAGAAGATATTATTCCAAATGTAGAAGCTGCTATTCCTGCTCAGGTGCAGTTGGGCCAGCAGAAAAGGGACAGAATATGTATGCAAATTTATGAAGAACTCAATGAATAAATGATTGAAACAGTTGTGTTTTTATCATCACCTGCCCTTATATTACTGATAATAAAAAATGAATAATAATAAAGAAAAGCAAGGATTTTGTCCATTTTGAAAACAATATTGGGATACAGGGTGAAATATACAACAATGTGTATTTGTCATTATGCTCCTATAATTATCATTTTTTTCAACTGTCAAGATTTATAAAAGAAAAGACTGATAATATATAGGATTTGAAAGAATATATTGAATTAAACAGAAATCAACTCTCTTGAAAAACACTAGTAACAATTACACATCTTTATCACAAAAATAACATATTTCACTTCAAAGAGGTACACACCATACCTCTACGAATCTGAAACTTCTTCATAAGTATCTGAATACCTTTACTATTTAAATTCAAATCTATTTTTTTTGTATGATTTCCTTTGAACCATTTAAAAATCTCTCTTTTTAATTTCATTTTTTAATCATGACGCTTTTGTTTACTTTGCTTTGCTCTAGATTTAGAGCTGAAACTGCACGTTTTCGTTTCCCCAGAGCCATTGAGTTCAACTGCTGGGCATTTTTTACCCCATTTCTAACTCTACTCACACCACTACTTGAAGCTGTTGATATGGGGTTATAGTGGGGATCTCGAAAGTATATTTCATGGAAATCATTGAAAAATACCCAATCAATTCGATTATTGCCAGATTTCTCCATTTCTCGTCACATTTTGTTGGAGCTTTATGAATTCCAATCTCCTTTAGATGGGAGCTAATTTTCTCCCAAACACTCTTCTTGTTGTGCATGGGAGAAGAAAACTTATGTTTATTAAGTACATATGCCTCTATTAGGGCTTTGACATCATCATCACTCCAGAGAAGTGAATTTTGTTGATTACCTTCATTCACACTTGCACTATTCCTACTATTAGTTGATTTTAAGATACTTGGTGATACTGATGGGATCATGGGTAATAGGGACATTACTGTTTGTTGATACATTTTTTTTTTGTTTTCTGGTAATTCATTTGACTTCCGCCAGTTCCACCCCTCGTTTCACCCAATGGTTTTGATGTTGATGTACTTGGACCGGCAGTATGTGAGATGAGCACTTCTTTGGGGATTGTGAGAGGAAGTTCCTTCACTAAAACCAATTTGCTTTCTGGATCTATTTCTATGTTATCATGATAAGCAAAACATGAATGTTTAGCTATGTGCTAAAAATCATGTTCAATGATATCATTGATTGTTCCAAGAACTTTGGAACAATGTCCACATCTGAATATTTCCGTTGGATCGCAGATCTGAAATAAATTATAGAGAATCAATTTTGTGGTTTATAATTACAGAAACAGAATACTCACGTCCATCGTTGAATCATACAGAATAATCTCAGATTCTAGAATATGAAAAATTTATTCTTTAATCAATAAAGATGAATTTTCCTCAGAAAAAATATATAACAGACTTCTACTGTCAATAGTCAAGAACCACTCCTACCACGAATTATCAATCGGTTGTTTGGTTGACATATTAAATGTCAATATTTCAGGATTGACGTTCCATAAGTAACCAACTTTTCAGGAATTCGTGACTAACCAAGATTATTGGAACGGCGAACCAGAACCATGGTTAATAGTGGTACTTTACTTAAGGTTAAATAAGGGCAATGTTCCGTTTCCAAAGTTGGTTACGGTTTGCCGTACCGTATATACCGGTTACCTCATTAACCGGCTGAATACTGGTTATTAACGGAACGCGGTTCCTGAAAAATTGGTAACTCATCTGTCACCAGGGCAACCATCGAAAATCATCGGTAGGTTCGGTGTTTGTGACAACTGACAATGACAATTATGTCAATAAACTCGTTATTTGAAATTTTTGGGATTGTTATTCAGAATATTCGGAGAAAATACTAAAAATCTTATTACTGTAGAAAAATTGGATGTGAAAATGGATGTGAGTATTTTAATTGTTTCTATAACTATCCAAAATACCTAAAAAGTCCATATGTTGAGACCCGAATGAATATATAACTTTTAATTTCAGTTTTGAGATATATCAATATTTTTCAGATCATGACCCAAGATATCTTGGTATGTGGACACTGTTTTAGAAGTCTGGGAACACTAAGGATATACAGGCTGATTTTAAAATAAGTACATATATTTTAAACACTAAGAAAGCTTGAGGTATACTACCGAATAGCACTATTGAAAATATTATAAGGATCAAAATTCATTTCCGCCCAGATTTCTACTCCTGTTACAACTATCGTTTGCGATCCGCAGTCGACCGTGATGAACGAAGCAACGTTGCCAGTCTACATGAAAATTACGAGATATTAAATAAAATGTATAATCGAGAAAATGTACATGGGGAAGGAGTTAACCCTAGTCTTGAATTTCAGAAAGATAATACAAAAACTTTAAAATGGACTCACCCAAGATTTCTACACATAAGCTCGAATAGCGTATGACGTAACACCTCACGGTTGGAAGTTTTTTTACTGAAAAATCCTTTAGACCCTTCCTTCCACCTCCTTGCATCGCTACAATTTCGTGTCCTTCGAGGAGTTTCATGGGCCTTGCACAATAACGACCCGACATAAGAACCATATCATTCAGCTCAATGTTTGAGAAATGCATCGTCACACTCCAAGCAAATTGTCAGAAACAAAACTTCACATTTACTAGTATCACGTTTTGACGTTTCCCAAAATAACATACATTCTCAGAACAACAAACTGTCAAGAAAGGATCTTTGTTTTGATTGTTCTTATGGTGTGCTACCAGCGAGAATTCAGATGACCATGAATTACTGATAGGCGATTTTTACGGACCAATCAGACACATCAAAGTAGCGCCTGCGTGGTTGCGATTCATCCTGATTGGGCACAGCTGATTGAGATTATTGTATTATAGTAAGGAAGGATCATCTCTTTGAATGAAACTATCATTTTCATAATAACTAATTTGGAAAAAAATAAATATTAGTTCAATTCAATGAAATGATCCTTCCTCACTATATGCACTAATCTCACAAATAAAATCAGCTGTGTCCAATCCGGATGAATCACAACCACGCAGGCGCTACTTTGCTGTTTCTGATTGATCCTAAGAAATCACCTATTAGTAACTCATGGTCATCTGAATTCTTGCGTCCGAAACGGCCAGAAGCATGCGCAGTTTCACAGAACTGTATGATTTTTTTGGGTTCTGTGGACTTGTGCATGCTTCTGACGGTTTCGGATTGTTTATTTTCTGAACGCGAACAATCCTAGTTAGTACTGTCAAAGGTCACAGCAAAGAGGAAATCTATGGTCACAGATACTACTGTTATGAGAAATGATGTTGACAGATCATATGATAATAGTTTTGTTTGTGTGGTTGCTGGTATGTGAAATAATTGTAAACGTAAAATAAAAGATAAAATAATTGGATGTTGTGTCTTGTGTCGTGATAATCGTGATATGGTCGTGATCGTGATTTTCAATGTGAGATTGCCAGGAAGAATATGTCGTCGTCGAGTCGTTTTCGATGGTTTAAGTGCGAATATGAACCAACAAGAACACGACGATATTAGTCTGGAATGGACTCGATATTATTATTTGTTTGCTCTCGGGAGTTTTGCTGTTCGAGCAGGTATGAGAAAATCTACTAGGTGAGTCGATTTTCAACTTTGTGTATGTTGTGTACCTATTTATTGTCTGCTTATTTTGAATCTACCCGCTGGGGCCTTATTTTCGAATTGAAGGAAGGGGGACGTTCTATCATTCCCCTCATGTTTCTCTCCGTCTCTCGTGATCCATGGAGATAATCACCCCACAGTTCTCTCAGTGAACTTCAAAAAATAAGGCTCCTGTACATATTACATTCACCTCTATTAGTTTCCATAACCTATTCCAATTCATATTCATTCTGTGACAAATTTTTATCAGGATATTCGTCTCTGAAACAATCTGGCATCACTGTCTTATTTTGACGTTAGTGAATGACGAATTTGGGATTACCTGGGATTCCGCAGATTTCACTTGCTTCCCAGTGGCGTACTCGAATTCCGAAGCATTTTATGTTCAATTTTCAAAATGAAATTTCTCGTTAATGTCTCGAATATATGAACTCATTTTAAAATCAGCCTGTATAATACACAACTATTTCTTCAATTTTGATAATATCACTGTAGATATTGAAACCAAAAAAGTCTGTGGACAAAAAAACGTATAGTGGATGGTGAAACTAATAACTCTAGTGCTGGTTGTTCTCGATCAGGATCACGGACTCTTCCTACTGTTATTTCTAAATCCACCATATCAGATGAAGAAGATACATCAGTTACCACAGTCAGTGATTCTAGTACTGGAAGGCTCAGTAACCCCCCAAATGATGAAAATGGGGGGCATTGGACTGAAGCAAAAATCAAGTTACTGATACAATCATATATAATACATAAGGAGAAATTTTCCTCTCCAATTTATAAAAAAAAAGTTTGGGATAAAATCTCAAGTGACCTGCGAAAATATGGGGTGGAAAAAAGTGGTTAAAAATGTGATGAAAAGTGGCGGAACATTGAAAAAACTTATTAGAAAGTGTTATCTGAAAAGGATGAAACTGGTAGTACGTTTTTTAACGATTTGCATGATATCTATGCCAAAGATCCCAAATTCTCTCCAATAGCCACTTCTTCGAGTAGTGGAAAATTCCAAGTTCAAGATAAGACAGATGAGACTGTTGCAGAGAAGAATTTATCTCCAGGAGAGAAACCAAGAATAAGAGCAATATCTGCTCTCGAAATTGATCAGAGGAAACACAAAAAAGGCATGAGGAAAAGATGGCGTTAAAAAGAGAAATGTTCCAGTGGTTTCAAGAGAACTATAAGAAAGCATGATGAAGAAAAGTGAAAGTTCATCAGTTTCCATGTACATGCTCAATGCTTTTTTTTTTCTATAAGTCCAAAGACTTGTGATATTCTTTTGTTTGTTTGAATTTATTTATGTTTCATTTTTTCATAAAGTTCACCCTAGAGGGAAAATGTAGAATAATTGTTTATTTTTCAGAGGGTCAAAATATGTTTCATATAAATTGAATTATCTTGCAAAGAATGTCATATTTTTATTACATGAGTGTCTGGAGATGAAGAAGTTAGTGTTAATGGATCAACCTACAATCAATCATTACATCTACTGAAAAATAATATATTTATATACATATATTTAATGAATTATTCTTCACAGGAACAATGGACAATATATCAATGATTTGAGATTAATTGTCATTGAACAATTCAGCACAGATCTGGTTCCTTTCCTGTTGCCCAGCAACTTGAAGCTGCCTCCTGTTGATATCTGGTATTAAAATATCATTGTCAATGATATCATCATTATTCATGCAGATGTTGTGCAAAACACAGCATGCCATGATGCACTTTGGAGCCCATATCAAATTTCTCACATCTAAGTATTTCAAACACCGAAATCTTCCTTTTAAATATGCAAAAGATCTTTCAATCGTTGATCGAGCTCATGAGAGTCTCTTATTGAAATTTTGTGCCTCTGTCAGATGGCCATTGTCCTTATAAGGGCATTGCAGTTGTGGCAAACAGGGATAAGCTTTATCTCCTATGAGATGACTATCATTTGAGAAGCTTGTATGTGCCTGTTCGTTAATTTTGTTCCAGATTTCACTTTTTGTCAAAACTCTGGCATCATGGCAGGATCCTACCTCTCCTACATAGCAATCAATGAACCTGAGTTCATCATCACATACGCCCTGAAAATAATTGACAATGAGTTACCTAAAGAAGCAATAAAAAGTCTATCATATTGCATATTGTAATATAATTTTATATGCTTACCTGTACTATTAAACTGCTGTAGCCATGTCTGTTAATATATGATATGTTATGTGTTTTAGGTTTTGGAATTTCTATGTGAATGCCATCAATGGCTCCTATTGTATTAGGAAAACCTTGTATAATAAAGCATTTGCTACTCTTCTCACACTTCTCAATCCAGTTGCTTTTCCAATATTGAATCGCCCACATATTGAACTGCAATAAAATATAGAGTTAGTAGTGTTGAATCAATGAATATAACATTGCATTAACTAACCGATAAGAATCAGGAGTAGCAAAATACCAAAGCACCAATAGTAACTGAGCCCTGGCTGATATTGAATGATGTCCTATGGCCATTTCTTCATTTTGTATATCATCCTTTATCAGGTTTGAAACTTGGTTGAAACTGCCTCTATTCATTCGCAAGTTATTTTCGAATTCCAAATCTGAATAATCATCAACTACTGTTTCTATATAATCACGTATTCTAGGTCTAATGACTATAAAAATTTGAATGCATTATAATCTGTATTTTTAATTCAAATACTTCAATTTATGTACTAACCCATAGGTCCTCGCGCTTCTATATCATCATCAGAAGAGGTATCTGAGGAAGAGGTGAACAATAATTCTCTAACATAAAGTTCTTCCATTCTCCCAGATAATAAAAAATAAATCAGAATTCAATTTAATCTTCAGTCAATAACAATTTGAACGTATTGGAATTGGAGAATCATATGTTGTTTGACATGTGACAAATACATGCGTTCCGTATTTCAACCGGATTTTTCATCAGCCGTCCGCCATTTCCGGTCAATCTGCGTGAATCTACTGGTTAACCAACTTTGGAAACGGAACTTTGCCAAGAAATAAGGAATAAAATAAAAGTTGGTCCACTTCATCTTTTATTTCATTTAATTCCATTTTATCAGGGCAGGGAAAATGCCCATGTGCCTGAAATAAACACAAATGTCACAAATAGTCTTTAACCTCAAAATTTTTCCAAATCGATAGTGTTTTTAATTGACTTTTTATCACGGTCTTTATTCTGGTATCAAAAATGATAGATGATAATACATTGATGATGATTGGGATGTTTCTGATATTGTCGTCCACCACAGTCGTTGTCGTGAATAGGAATAGATTATTTCGGAGCAAAACGCGGTATAAAGTGCGCCCCATGAACTTGAGGAACCAAAAGAATAGTGTTTATGAACATTTGTTGATCTTTGCAAAACATAATGATGAAGAACAATTTTTTAAATACACGAGAAAGTCTCCTGAAATGTTCGACAATTTATTGAAGTTGATTGAACCATATATGAGAAGGGATCCTACTAAACTTCTTATAGAAGCAGGACAACGTTTAGCTATTACTTTGCAGTATGTACACAAAAATCAGTAGTAGTAGAAAGTAATGATACATCCATCTAACTATTGATCTGGTATTTATAGCTATCTAGCTGAAGGGTGCTCCATGCAGGAGATTGCATGGAATCACTTCATTGGGAAAACCACTGTCCACTGCATTATCAAAGAAGTCTGCTCAATATTGTGGGAACAATTGGCACCAAT
>OU896723.1:18450869-18486345 GCA_918026855.4 Phaedon cochleariae | reverse complement strand
ACATAGGATATGTACCGTATATCACCTTGGTTAACCTGGTAAGTGAAATTACGTTCCGTAAATGTCAAATTCACTCAACCAGTAAGTTTACGGGACACGAATGCTGAAATATGGTTGCTGAAATCTGCCACCAGAACGACCGCCGTTTTATATGGTTCATATGACAGTTTTCTTTGAACGATAAATGAGTACTGAGTAGTTTTTTTCTATTCAAGAAGGTGAACCCTTCTCTTTGGTAGAATCATTTGAAAAAATTTTGCTATGGAAAACAATGAAGTATTGTTAATGATGCAATTGTACTATAATTATTATATAAATTTTATTTTTCCAGGATGTTTTTTCGTGTGGCCATTGTCATATTGCCCTGGGATCCTTAGAGAAAATCATAGCAAATGGGCTTGCTGAAAAACACAACTGTTTTTATGGATCCTCCAACGTTAATTTGGATTACACCAGCCATCAAATGTTCAAGGGAGCTGATGTTGAACAAGTGTCTACAACTAAATTGGCCCAGAAGCAGAAAATATCAGCACCACCCTTGCCATTAGGACAATCTACCCAACAGAATGTTTCCCACTGTGCAAAAACTCATACTATAAACGTTATTTCATTGTAACCAAGATACGTTGTTACGTTGTGAATTTGGTGCTATTGACATCTTAAAGATTATCTTAGAGTCGTTATATGTCCACCAACAGTACAATATCGCAGGACGTCGCAAGAACGTTGAGTAAGAGTCGAAACTGATACGTGTCATGAAACAGCTTTGTTACAGTGAAAGTACATTCTCAAATAGTATTTGCGATAACGCATTTACGTACCATGTCTTCATTTCGGAATGTAAAAAGTACATATCCCTGGACGATTTCATAACATACCTGTTTCATTATTGTTGACTCTCTTGTAACATTACTAGGATCTTTCGAAATATACAGGGTGATACTCCAAAAATGTTCACCCTTGTAACTTGGTTATTTCTAGACCAATATTCGTGAATTCTAAAAACTAATACTGGTATAATCACATAGCTAGATTTTATCACACTGGGTTTTTCATAATATGTGGGACGCGTCCTCTCATTTCTTCCACTACAGAGAACCATAAATAGGTATAATGAAGCAAACTTGGTTCAATCATCTCAAATGTATCGGAAGAAATAAAAAATGGTAGGTATTTTTAACAACTTGAAAACAAAAGAGTTCTGGTCAATTCTTTGAAGGATCATTTATTATTGTTTTGAGCTGCCCTATCACATCTTGATGTGCGTCCCATATATTTTGAAACACCCAGTATACATTTTCTGGCTGAAAAATATACCAAATAGTTTTTGAATTCTGCGATCGGTCCAGAAATGACTAAATTTACAAGAGGGAACATTTATGTTGGATCACCCTGATATTTACTATAGTCAGCTCCATTGCTGAATACCCACTTATCAGAGGAGAAAAATAAATTCAGAAATGTATTCAATCAATGTATGTAAGGTAGAAGTACAATTGGAAATAAATGGATATTTGATTGACTATAATTATATCCTTCCACGTATGTCACTTCAGTTAGTTCAGTTTTATGAGTCTATGGGCGAATCTATTTCAAGGCTGAGGATTTCATGAAATGCACCTGAAACACCAAACAATTGTTATACACAATATCAGCATCAAATATTCATATCATCTTACCTTGATTCTGCCTCGATTAGTTTCCTTCCTGATGGTGTGTTCTTGATTCTCGATACTTTCACCCTCCTCTGTGGCAGTGGGTGGATTTTAGAGTGTTCTAGCCCAATGTAAGAGTTGATTTTCATGTTGTCATCATTTTTTCATACGCCTTTCAAGAATAAAGGACTTACTAATTCTTGTGTCCCCCAAATTTCTCTATTTCTGATTGAATGAAATCCCAGATACTTGGATTCTGAAATATATACCATACCTAAGTAATAAATTTACATTACCTACTATATGCATTTCACTTTTTAATACCTGAACTTCCCAGGCAAACAGCAGATGTGTATTCCATCATTTCTACTAAAGTAGGTCAGAGCAGGGTAGGTTTGTCCAGAGCTCACGCATGTTCTAGTAATGTAGGTATCCATCAGGTTCCGAGGAAACTTCATAAGTACTGACCTGTAAACAATGTAGTACTTGAAGACATTGATATATTCCAATGAAAGCTTCCGTGAATGACATGAATCAAACTATTTTGAGGGAGCCTGTTGGTCACTGATATACCTATATAGCTATTTGGTGATACATTTTTCTATATTGCGTATGACCTAACCCCAAAAATCAAATAATATTACTGAGTTCATTTGAAACAAAGAGAGGAACAATAATAGAGGACTTGTGTGCTTGTAGTTATATTTATCACATAATTATATATTCACTGAGGAAGATACCCGACAATAAATTATGACTGAAGCCATTATGAATCAGACAACTGTGTGCTGATACATAAACAGAAAATTATGATTTTGGTAATTCAACTCACCTATGTCACCATGTTTTCCAAAAAACGCACTTCCACTTGATTTTCTTGACTATTAGTCTACCTCAAAAGTCAAAATTCACACTTTATTGTGAGACACATCAAACACAACACAACACAAACCACGCCGTCCGTCATAACCACGACAGCATCATCTCTCAAAATGGCGAATATTAGCAAAATAGCACAAAGTGAGAAAGATACGTGTCTGATTCGAATCAAGTTCGTGATAATAGTCCCACGGAAAATGATAAAAGTACGTCACATAAAATGTTCTGTGGATGAAATAAGAATACTTTGGAGAAGGCGTTGGAATATTGACTCAAATAAGATCACATAGACGTGCATAGGTCAGTTTACTGTTACGAAACAGCGATGTGTATCTGGGGATGTAGCAGAGTCAGCCCAAATAAGAGACGAATTAAAACGTCCCAGAAATATGTTATTATCACTTATAAAAGATGTAATCTCAAATAGGTCACCAAAGGTACAAGAAATTAACGTTACCAAACATCCCCGGGATGTTCCTTGCTCAGTGGGTTGGAAAGAAGATGAGGTTTTACTTTTAATTGCTACCTACAAAAACCACAAAGAAAACTTTAATAGTGGTAATATGAACAAAAAGAATGTGTGGGTCATTATTAGTAACGAAATGAAAACACATGGGGTGAATAAAGACAGTGTGAAATATGATGAGAAGTGGAGAAACTTGAGAAAGGTATATGACAAAGTGAAAATGGAAAATGAGAAGACAGGAAATGGGAATACAAATTTGAGGTATTTCAATGACTTCCAGGATATATATCATAAGGATCCAGATTTACTCCAGTTTGTACTGCTACAAGTAGTGGTGTGATAATAAGACCCAGCAGTAGCAAAGAATATATGCAAGTGAAAAAAAGCAAATTTTCACCAGAAGAAGAAAAAAGACCAAAGTCTGTATCTCTCAATTATTTGGATGCTAGGATTCAGAAGAGGCATGAAGAAAAAATGAATTTCAAAAACAAAGTTTTTGAATGGTTCAAGAATAATTATGAAAAAAAGGAAGATTAATAATTTTTTGCTATCAGATATAGGTAAATATCCAGCCATATTTTTGTCTGGTGAATACCAATTATTATATCTCCCTCGAGTCGAGACATTTAATTATGTTTGCCATTATTTGTCATTTTGTGATATAGAATAAGACTTTTGTTATGAATAATGAGTTTATTTTCAGTTGTTTTTCATGAAATGGTAGTGTTTCTTACTACATTTTCTGGAATTTTGTTTGTTTGAAATTTATAACTAGTTGAATGAATATTAGTTTCTTATCCAGTTTTTTTTTTGTTTCAAAACATGTTTTTTCTTCCTATATTCTAATAACATTTTCAACCTCAACAAATGTTATTACAAAGGAAATTAATTCAGGAAATGATGAAATGATTCTGTTTCAGTTCATATGGAAATGAAAGGAACATTAAAAAATGTTTTAATGACATTTACTTCCAATAATGATATACATATAATAGGTATATATAATAATTGAGGATTATTTATTTCTTGGCACAATCTGTTTCTCTTGGCTTTTTCCGAAAGTATTCTATGCCTGTAAAGCTCAGCAATTTCTACTGCATCTTCCTCTACATCAAGAATGTCATCAACTTCCCTAATAATACACGTTATCCAGACGACATCCATTTTATATCCATTTGCCGTCCAAGACATCCATGGACGCCAAATGGAACTATCTTTTGATGTACATTGTTGTATATCCAGCTGATGATCTAGTATGTACTCCATCTGGAAGCCTATCTATGTCCATGGACGCGCATCGAATAGCCACTTGGATGTCCATATCGCGGATACTTGGCAGTACATATTGGACATCCATGAGTGTATTGTCGAGATGTCCATTGTAGCGAGAAATTTTGAGAAGAGTGAAATGAGAAGAAGAAGATCTGAATTGATCTGTCAGAATTCGAAATATAATGTAGGTTATGTTTATTTCATTCATTCATTTGGTGAACTTTCATGATAATTACTAGTATTTTATAGTTGAATTACGCCCAAGTTTCCCGCTTTATACGGCCTTCATACAAGTAAGTTATTATTATTTCTGTGTCTATTCAGGTGTGTTCCTAATTGCGAATTGTTACATAACATATTTCTTGGATAGGTAGGTAAAACACCCTTCACTAGAATAAACAGAAGGAAAAGGATTTGAAACAGGTTCTTCCGACGTATCTTCTATGAAGTAGAAAAAAAAATCATCGGATGTTGACAAACTCTTGAATGATACGACAACAGATGATGTGTGTGGGCAAGAATCACTGACAATTTTGCAGTTTAAGAAATTTTCATCTTGGGGCCAATTATCTTATGGTCAGTTCATAGAAATAACTTATATTTAATTTATATTTAATTTAATTTAATTTTATCGTAAAGGCAATAGGGTCGTTCATAGAAATGCATTTAAGAAATACTTACGCATGCGCAGATACATGAAAATGGTTATATTCAGATTTACATATTGGTACAACTGATTCGAATCGACTAGGTTATCTTATGTATTATGATTATTCATCATTTCCTTCGCCGTTTTCGTTGTGTTTGGTTTATTGATTTTCCTGTGATTTTTTTTGTGCTTTTGATTTCATTTTGAGAAGTCTTGTACATTGTACATTTGGTACTTTGATTGACTTTGAAAGACGTCGCGAGTTAGACAAAAATCCAAAGCTATTGGAAAAAAACGCAAATTGGCGTTGTACACTTTTTTTCTGACCATTGTATCATCGGCTGCCATAACTTTCTTGGGCAGACCACGAAGATGGCAAGTCAGACCGATGAATCTACATCGTAAAGATTTGGGGCATTTCCAAAATTTGGTACAGTTCATGAAAACTCATGACAAGGAACAGTTTTATAAGTACACGAGGATGACTGATGTCCAATTCGATTTCTTGTTAGCCCTCATCGAACCTCGTTTGAAGAGAGCAAACAAAGGAGCACTACACCCAGCAGAACGACTCTGTATTACTTTGCAGTAAGTTCACTTTTTCAATAAATCATATTCAAGTTTGTATTAACTCTTTATATTTCAATTGTAGTTACCTATCTGAAGGATGTTCAATGCAGCAATTGGCATGGGACTACTACATAGGAAAATCCACAGTTCACTATATTATCAAGGAAACTTTTGTGAAGTTTTATGGGAATGTTTGATGCCAATATATTTAAAACCACCTACCAGAGAAGATTTCGTTGAAATTGCAGATGGCTTCTACAAAAGGTGGAATATTCCTAATTGTATAGGAGCAGTAGATGGCAAGCATGTCTCAATACAGGCCCCAAAATTATCAGGAAGTGACTTTTTCAATTACAAGAAACATTTCAGGTACATTTGCTTTCTTTTTAATTTTATCATTATGTTTTAAATGTTTTGTTCTAGTTTGGTATTGATGGCAAGCTGTGATAGTTACTATCGATTTACAATGGTGGATATTGGTGCAGCTGGTTCAAACCATGACAGCTATGTATTCAAAGAATCTGGCTTTGGATCTGCTGTCATGAATGGATCCATGGATTTACCTCCTGAGAGTTCTCTACCAGATAGCAATATAGTTTTGCCACATTTTCTTGTTGGAGATGAAGCCTTTCCATTACATGAAAATATAATGCGTCCCTATCCTGGGCGTTATTTAGGAGAAAGAAAAAATATTTTCAATTATCGTTTGTCTCGTGCTCGTAGAACCATAGAAAACACCTTTGGCATCTTGGTACAAAGATGGAGGATTTTGAGAAAACCGATAGTTGCTCAAATTGTGAATTGTGAAGCCATTGTAAAAGCAACAGTCATACTGCACAATTTTCTACAAAAAGAAGAATCTGACATTCCTGTTGCTGAAAGGCGGTATTGCCAGACTGGTTTCAATGACTATGTTGATGATGATGGGAATTTACATTATGGAACATGGAAAAATAGGAAACAACCATAACATGGGATCAGGCGACTAGGAAGCAATAACTCTTCCAGAACTGCACAGACTGCAAGAGATCAGCTCACAGATTGGTTCCAAGCAGATGGTTCAGTGAGCTGGCAACTTGATAAAGTGCATGAGGGAGCTATCCCCGACAATTGAATGTTATATCGCCTCTCATTCAAATGTAAAGAATGATTTATTGCAATAATATAGAAATTTCAAAAGTATTTGCCACTGAATATACAGCTAAGTAAAAAAACCTAATGACTAATCGTCCTCTGTATATTTTTCCATCACCTCCAATAGTTCAATTTTTGCACGAGCTTTGACTTTCCTAGATTTAATATTTTGTAGTGAGAGCCCTAATGATTTTACAAATAATAAATCCTCATTATTTTCCTCGTCACTGTCTCCCTCAAAAATGTTTTTTAAATTGGTAAAGGCATTATCTATACTTTGTGCAAGTACTTGACGTGGATCTGTCTTCTTCTTTTTTCTTGCCTCTCTTCCTGGCGTCATTGCAGCTGCAGGTGCTGCTGCTTGGCGATTTCTTTTTCGTATAGTAATGTTGGCGACAGGAGTAGTTACTGTTGGAGGTTCAGCAGATTCTTCATCAGCAGAATCTGCCATTATTTGTTCAGAACTCTCCTGTGATGAGAGCACGTCCTCATCAAGTCTGCTCTGTTCATCCTCGCAAGGTCTGCTCTGTTCATCCTCGCAAGGTCTGCTCTGCGCATCCTCATAAGGACTGCTCTCTTCTGAATTCCCTTCTTCAGGAGCAATTATGATGGTCTCCCAAAGATTTTCATTGCTAGTCCCACTATGCGAATTTTCTGAACCATTCTTTGGTATATTACCATGAGTCCTTGAAAAAATATAAAGATTAATTATAGTGCTCCCAAGAGTGAAGAAAAAATTCAAAGTCTCACCTTCTTTCTCTGACGTGATCTTCTAAGAATGATAGAGCTTCATAGAATCTCCAGGTTACTTCGATCCAGATGATCCAGAAGGGGTAATTTTCAATTTGCTTTTTTCGGCTGCATATCTATTTCTTAGAGAATTCCATCTCTGTTTGGTATTTTCGACTGTGATAATGAAAAGAATATTTAGTTAATAATGTTAATATATGTGGTGTCCAAGATAAGGATGTCTATCACGGGGTACTTTCTCCAAAACGAACCGTCATACCTACGAAACATTTCTCAACGTTGTTTTATAGAGCTCAAAAAGTGTTAAGGAGAAAGTGTCTTTTGTTTGTCCTATACCACTTTACATAACGTTAGAAAAAAATGTAAACGATCACCACTATAGGCATCCTTATCTTGGGCACAGTGTAGGTATATATCAGACAATCATGATTAGGGAACATATCATTCAGAATAATCTGAGAACATTATTCCTCCACTGTTTTCATAATTTTCTTTTTTCCTTTCAATTCAATCAATTTCATTACAGTATGTGTGTGTGATTTGAAACCGCAACACCCTGTTATTTCGAAACTCATTGTTGATACTAATGAAATTTCAGTAGGTATTCGAAAATCAGTCAATACATAATATATAAGGTTCAAAGAAACAGGGTGGATCAATTCTGTTTGAATATATTAATGTCAATACCTGTATCCTTCATGATTTTCGCAATGGTGCTCCAGGCGTTCTCTTTGGCAAGATGATTTTTGAATTTGATATGACTCTTATCATACAAAAATTCAAATTTCCGTACCAACTCTATCAAGGTAGAAGTTTCCTCGTCCATCGTAGCCACAAAGTATATATGGGCACCTATATAAAGTAAGAAATATAATTATGTTTAGGGTATTTGGATATAAAGGTACCTTTTGGTGCCTTGTATAGTTATATTGACGTCAATAAATCACATAAATAAAATTAAACAAAATGGAAGAAGAAAAATTACATCAATGAATGAATAAATGACTTACCTGGTAGGTGATAATAATAGCAGTGAAACTGAATTTGAGGAAATGGTTCGTCCGAATATGAAATTATAAATGAAGCACAATGATTTCAAACTGAATATACATTATTCTGACTAAACTTACCTTTTTATAGTGTCCTTGTTAATTATCCAACCCTTTCCACAACCCCTTAATCTTGAGCTCTCATAGGATTCTAATGAAATACCCATCAGCCCCTCGATCGGTAATCCCGAGGTTAATTCGCACCCGTCATTAACAAATGTAACCATTTTTCTCTTGTCTAATTACAATATAATGGTTCAGTATGATATACCTACACCTATTTTTCAGATTTTCTCAACGGGTCATTTCAATTTCATTTCTATATGGAAATGAGTTTTTTATCATCCTTCATAATACTACGCCACTGTTTTTCGATCCTTGCGCTCCTTAAGCTGTTACGCTACTGCTCAAGGCACATCTTATTTTTCAAGGGTTTTCATCCAGTTATCATTTAATGTTGGTAACAGTGGACTACAATGTACGCATGCCCAGTTCAATTCAATTTATCCCAATAAGAAGTTGGCTAACTTATCAGCACTAAATTAAATATAAATTAAATATAAGTAATAAATACGATTCTATGAACGCTTACATGTAATACTTATGTTTCAACTGTTGAGTTAAATATAAATTAAATGTAAATTAAATATAAGTTATTTCTATGAACTGACCATTTTACTCATCGACCTAAACCGACGATAAAAATTTATGGAACACCTTTTTCACAACATGTGACTCTTGCATGATGAGGCTCCACCACATTTCACTCTGAATGTCCATTGCTGTTTCATTCAACAGTTTTCAGATAATAAGTAGATGAAACGGCAGAGTAAATATACTATAGTTTATGGGGAGCAGTACCTATAAAGTTTAAGGTGTACTTCAGACCATTAAATACTGAACAGGAATTATGGAGACGGATTCAGAATGCATTGAATATTTTCAAAAATAATGCAGAAACGATGCAAAATATGCATTTCAGTTCTTGTGCTGCCAGTGAATTGGACCACTTCTTCTCCAATTTATCATCCTAAGTAGGTACTATCTATTTTTTTATTATATTATATACTTTAGGTTTCACCCATGAACAATGTTTGAAATAAATGAAAATAACATAACCTGTCTTTTGAATACGTATAGGTTGGTATATATGTCCAATATATGGACACCATATGGATGTCCATAATGGACACCAAATGGATGTCCATAATGGATAACGTATGTATGTCCTAAAATGTGGAAAGCTGATATCCTATGGACATCCATAGGATGTCCTGTGTACACAAAGTGGTTATCCTATGGATGTCCAATGGATGAAGGTGTGTTATTAGGGTTCTTTTATATGTATTATGTCATTTTGCATGATACAAATATTATGCAATACACACATAGCTAAAATATATTTTGGAATCCATGTGATTTTTCTTACATCCAAACAATCTTTAAGGCTCCTGAATCTTTTTTGCAATAATCCAAATGCCCTCTCTGTTGTTACTCTTGTCCTGGACAAAAGAAAATTGAAATTTTTTTGTGCATTACTGAGGTGCCCATTATTTTTATAAGGGGTGATTAGTTCTGGAAGACAAGGATAAGCCTTGTCTCCTAAAAGATGAGTGTCATTAGGGAATTTTATAGCATTGTTTTCATTCATAAAAGTCCACATTTCGCTTCTTCTTAATACAGTGCTATCATGATTTCCCCCAACCTCACCTGCATAGATAGCAGTGGGTAAATTTGAGGGTATGGTCACAGATACCCTGAAAGGGAATATTGTAATGAGATTATAGTAGTTAGAAATATATAACTTTGCCTGTAATATAACACTTGGAAATTTCTTCCTATTTATATAGGAATTTTCATGATTTTTAGGTTTTGGGATTCGAAAATGCACGCCATCTATGCAACCTATTGTATCTGGAAATCCCATTACATGAAATCCATTTTTAACCTCCTCCAAATATTCTCCTGTGGGCCACCTGATTATTTCGGGACTGATTAGGATTAATGCATTTGCTACCCTTCTAACTGTTCGAAGTCCTGTTGCTTTGCCAATATCAAATCTACCACATATGGACCTTGTAAAAAAATTATATTGTAAATTAATGATATTATAGTTAAGTAATTTAGAACCAATAGAATTCTCACCGATAAGAGTCAGGTGTTCCAAAATACCACAAGGCAATTAATAATTGTGCCTTGAGTGTAATGGTGTGTCTACCTCTATCAAATATAGATGTGCTGATTTCATTTCTAATCCTGTCAAATATATGGTCAAATGTTGCCCTATGCATTCTAAAATTTTCTCGAAATTCTGCATCACTATATTGGTCTACAACGTTCTCAATATAATTTTGCACTCTGGGACGTGGATCTAAAACACATTTTTTCTATTGTAGATATACCTGCCAAAAATAAAACTGTGCTGTTTTTCAAAGAGCACCAATAATATTTTATAATACATGTATTCCAAAAAAAGTGTAGGTAGTTATGTAGAACTTGATGTTGAATTCCAAATTATTACAGAGCAAACAAGAATATTCTGTGCTCTCTTGAGTTCTAGGTGTGGGGCTTAGTGTAGGGATTGTAGGCATGACTTACCCATGGGACCTCTCTGAGGAATCACCAACTCATACTCATCATCACTAGAATCCATAAAAAAAACTAAAAATCAAAATCTAGTTAAAAAAAAACGAAACACCAATTATTCCCTCCTTTTCACTCTAAAGTTGACAATGACAAGTGACTTATGCAATGATACCAAATGCGTACCGTAAATATTTCCAATTAACTATAACCAGAATTCAACCAGCCTGAAATGATAGTAACCAGAGCGGTTACTATCGGAGATTTGGTACATACCCATAAACGATGACGTAGCCTTCTAAAGCGGTTTAAATATATTTATCTGTACGGTGGATCGCTAGAAAACAGCTTTGTTCTCTTGAAATGTGTTTCATCCCCACCACAGATATTTTGTGGACGTGATCTGTAATCCCCTTGCCTCCAAGGAACATACCGGAATTCGTGATTGAAATGTTTGGAACATCTCAAACTTGAAAAATCTGTGGTTCTGTCACTTCTGTGATTTCTAACCTTAATTGATTAAGTATTTATATTCCATTTCCGAAAGAAAAAATGACGAATAACTCGAATTCAGTAGAATAAGAGCGGGTTTATAAAGCAATTGAAAGAAAATAAGGAATAAAATAAAACAATTAAATGAAGTTGAACATACGTGTTGCCATAAAGACGTTTATACAAGAACTGAGGTAAAGTACCAATATTGATTGCTGTCAACCGGTCGATTGGCAGTTGACATATGACAGTTTTGACGGTTGACTTCTGGAACAAGAAAATTTTGGTACGGGGCGAACACGGGCTTTGTATTTTGTTTTTCTGTTGCTGTTGTCGTTGTCACTGTTTATTGTTTTGATAGACTGAACTTGAATTTGTATTACTTTGCTTTGGTTAGTTAATAGTTTAAGCAGATATAAGTTCCTCTGGTTTTAGGAAGAACTTCTGTATTCTAGTTCTGGTGAGGAAGATGGAAGAATTTCTGATGAGGGATTTATTGCTATCTAGTACAGATAGTTCTAGTGATAGTGATGAAGATGTGGAAGTTCGTGGACCAATAGGTACTATTTTTTTTTATCTCTTGTAGCACTTTGAGGACAATTTCCTGGTTGATTGAAACAATTTCCATCAATACATACATTTCAGATCAAAACATGAGACCAAAGATTCAAAACTATGTAGAGAATATTGTTGAACAATATTCAGAAGAAGATTTTCGAAACAACTTTCGAATGAGTAGGATAACATTTCAAGATGTTTTGGAGAGAGTTCATGATACATTATCTCATGGACTTCTTGGTCGACCAAAAATATCATCCAAAACACAGTTGTGTGTGGGATTGTGGTATTTATCTACACCTGATTCTTAAAGGTGAAATAAGATGCATTTCTGTCTCTTCAGCTGATGATCATGTTCATTTCAGATCTGTCTGTGGGCGATTTGGATTAGGAAAAGCTACAGGATTGAGAATAGTCAGGCGTGTTGTCAGTTCATTGTTTAAGTTAGCTCCTATTGTGATAAAGTGGCCTACAGATGAAAATGTACTGCAAATTCAAAAAGGCTTCAACAATGCAGGATTTCCCAGTACTATTGGTGCTATTGATGGATGCCATATAGCAATTCCCCAACCTAAAGAACATGGTCTATCATATGTAAATAGGAAAAATTTTGCCAGCTTAGTACTTCAGGTATTTTCAATTTTGTATTGAATAAAAATGAAATTTCAAAACAGAAATTTCAGGGGGTTTGTGATAATCATATGAGATTCATCCACTGTTATGCTGGCGAAGTAGGCTCTAGTCATGATTCGAGAGTGATGAAGAGAAGTGAAGTTTGGCAAAAACTCACAATTAACAGACATACTGCTTTCCCAAATGATTGCCACATCATAGGAGATAAAGCATATCCTTGTATTGAACATTTAATAACTCCATACAGGGATAATGGTCATCTTACAAGAGCCCAAAGAAATTTCAATTACAAACACTCCTGTGCAAGAAGTGTGATAGAGAGGGCATTTGGACTCCTCAAAAGGAGATTTCGAATTTCAAAATATTTTGATATCATTCGTTTGGACTGGGCACCAAAATACATTATAGCCTGTTACGTATTACACAACATTTGTTTGAATAATGATGACATACTACTTGACCATGTTGAAGAGCCACCTGATGAACCAGAAGATATTATTCCAAATGTAGAAGCTGCTTATCCTGCTCAGGTGCAGTTGGGCCAGCAGAAAAGGGACAGAATATGTATGCAAATTCATGAAGAACTCAATGAATAAATGATTGAAACAGTTGTTTTTATCATCACCTGCCCTTATATTACTGATAATAAAAAATTAATAATAATAAAGAAAAGCAAGGATTTTGTCCATTTTGTGAAAACAATATTGGGATACAGGGTGAAATATACAAGAATGTGTATTTGTCATTATGCTCCTATAATTATCATTTTTTTCAACTGTCAAGATTTATAAAAGAAAAGACTGATAATATATATGATTTGAAAGAATATATTGAATTAAACAGAAATCAACTCTCTTGAAAAACACTAGTAACAATAACACATCTTTATCACAAAAATAACATATTTCACTTCAAAGAGGTACACACCATACCTCTACGAATCTGACACTTCTTCATAAGTATCTGAATACCTTTACTATTTGAATTCAAATCTATTTTTTTGTATGATTTTCTTTGAACCATTCAAAAATCTCTCTTTTTAATTTCATTTTTTCATCATGACGCTTTTGTTTACTTTGCTTTGCTCCAGATTTAGAGCTGAAACTGCACGTTTTCGTTTCCCCAGAGCCATTGAGTTCAACTGCTGGGCATTCTCTACCCCATTTCTAACTCTACCCACACCACTACTTGAAGCTGTTGATATGGGGTTATAGTGGGGATCTTGAAAGTATATTCCATGGAGATTTCTCCATTTCTCGTCACATTTTGTTGGAGCTTTATGAATTCCAATCTCCTTTAGATGGGAGCTAATTTTCTCCCAAACACTCTTCTTGTTGTGCATGGGAGAAGAAAACTTATGTTTATTAAGTACATATGCCTCTATGAGGGCTTTGACATCATCATCATCACTCCAGAGAAGTGAATTTTGTTGATTACCTTCATTCACACTTGCACTATTCCTACTATTAGTTGATTTTATAGTACTTGGTGATACTGATAGGATCATGGGTAATAGGGACATAACTGTTTGTTGATTCATTTTTTTTTTTTGGGGTTTTCTGGTAATTCATTTGACTTCCGCCAGTTCCACCCCTCGTTTCACCCAATGGTTTTGATGTTGATGTACTTGGACCGGCAGTATGTGAGATGAGCACTTCTTTGGGGATTGTGAGAGGAAGTTTCTTTACTAAAACCAATTTGCTATCTGGATCTATTTTTATGTTATCATGATAAGCAAAACATGAATGTTTAGCACATGAATCATGTTCAATGATATCATTGATTGTTCCAAGAACTTTGGAACAATGTCCACATCTGAATATTTCCGTTGGATCGCAGATCTGAAATAAATTATAGAGAATCAATTTTGAGGTTTATAATTACAGAAACAGAATACTCACGTCCATCTTTGAATCATACAGAATAATCTCAGATTCCAGAATTTGAAAAATTTATTCTTTATTCAATAAAGATGAATTTTCCTCAGAAAAAATATATAAGAGACTTCTACTGTCAATAGTCAAGAACCACTCCTACCACGAATTATCAATCGGTTGTTCGGTTGACATATTGAATGTCAATATTTCAGGATTGACGTTCCATCAGTAACCAACTTTTCAGAAATTCGTGACTAACCAAGATTATTGGAACGGCGAACGAGAACCATGATTAATAGTGGTACTTTACTTAAGGTTAAATAAGGGCAATGTTTCGTTTCCAAAGTTGGTTACGGTTTGCCGTACCGTATATACCGGTTACCTCATTAACCGGCTGAATACTGGTTATTAACGGAACGCGGTGCCTGAAAAATTGGTAACTCATCTGTCACCAGGGCAACCATCGAAAATCATCGGTAGGTTCGGTGTTTGTGACAATGACAATTATGTCAATAAACTCGTAATTTGAAATTTTTGGGATTGTTATTCAGAATATTCGGAGAAAATACTAAAATTCTTATTACTGTAGAAAAATTGGATGTGAAAATGGATGTGAGTATTTTAATTGTTTCTATAACTATCCAAAATACCTAAAAATGATGAAAATGGAGAGCATTGGACTGAAGCAAAAATCAAGTTACTGATACAATCATATATAATACATGAGGAGAAATTTTCCTCTCCAATTTATACAAAAAAAAAAGTTTGGGATAAAATCTCAAGTGACCTGCGAAAATATGGGGTGGGAAAAAGTGGTAAAAAATGTGATGAAAAGTGGCGGAACATTGAAAAAACTTATGAGAAAGTGTTATCTGAAAAGAATAAAACTGGTAGTGCTCCAGTGACTAGGACATTTTTCAACGATTTGCATGATATCTATGCCAAAGATCCCAAATTCTCTTCAATAGCCACTTCTTCGAGTAGTGGAAAATTCCAAGTTCAAGATAAGACAGATGAGACTGTTGCAGATAGGAATTTATCCTCCAGGAGAGAAACCAAGAATAAGAGCAATATCTGCTCTCGAAATTGATCAGAGGAAACACAAAAAAGGCATGAGGAAAAGATGGCGTTAAGAAGAGAAATGTTCCAGTGGTTTCAAGAGAACTATAAGAAAAGGAAGCATGATGAAGAAAAGTGAAAGTTAATCAGTTTTCATGTACATGCTCAATGCTTTTCTTTTCTATAAGTCCAAAGACTTGTGATATTCTTTTGTTTGTTTGAATTTATTTATGTTTCATTTTTTCATAAAGTTCACCCTAGAGGGAAAATGTAGAATAATTGTTTATTTTTTCAAAGTGTCAAAATATGTTTTATATAAATTAAATTATCTTGCAAAGAATGTCATATTTTTATTACATGAGTGTCTGGAGATGAACAAGTTGGTGATAATGGATCAACCTACAATCAATCATTACATCTACTGAAAAATAATATATTTATATACATATATTTAATGGATTATTCTTCACAGGAACAATGGACAATATATTAATGATTTGAGATTAATTGTTATTAAACAATTCAGCACAGATCTGGTTCCTTTCCTGTTGCCCAGCAACTTGAAGCTGCCTCCTGTTGATATCTGGTATCAAAATATCATTGTCAATGATATCATCATTATTCATGCAGATGTTGTGCAAAACACAGCATGCCATGATGCACTTTGGAGCCCATATCAAATTTCTCACATCTAAGTATTTCAAACACCGAAATCTTCCTTTTAAATATGCAAAAGATCTTTCAATCGTTGATCGAGCTGATGAGAGTCTCTTATTGAAATTTTTTTGTGCCTCTGTCAGATGGCCATTGTCCTTATAAGGGCATTGCAGTTGTGGCAAACAGGGATAAGCTTCATCTCCTATGAAATGACTATTATTTGAGAAGCTTGTATGTACCAGTTCGTTAATTTTGTTCCAGATTTCACTTCTTGTCAAAACTCTGGCATCATGGCAGGATCCTACCTCTCCAACATAGCAATCAATGAACCTGAGTTTATCATCACATACGCCCTGAAAAGAATTGACAATGAGTTACCTAAAGAAGCAATGAAAAGTTGTATATCATATTGCATATTGTAATATAATTTCATATGCTTAGCCATGTCTGTTAATATATGATATGCTGTGTGTTTTAGGTTTTGGAATTTTTATGTGAGTGCCATCAATGGCTCCTATTGTATTAGGAAAACCTTTTGCATCAAATCCTTGTATAACTCTATCAGATTCATCACCACTGGGCCATTTTATAATCAATGGACATTTTTTAAATAAAGCATTTGCTACTCTTTTCACACTTCTCAATCCAGTTGCTTTTCCAATATTGAATCGCCCACATATTGAACTGCAATAAAATATAGAGAAAAATCAGGAGTAGCAAAATACAAAAGCACCAATAGTAACTGAGCCCTGGCTGATATCGAATGATGTCCTATGGCCATTTCTTCATTTTGTATATCATCCTTTATCAGGTTTAAAACTTGGTTGAAACTGCCTCTATTCATTCGAAAGTTATTTTTGAATTCCAAATCTGGATAATCATCAACTACTGTTTCTATATAATCACGTATTCTAGGTCTAATGACTTTGAAAATTTAAATGCATTATAATCTGTATTTTTAATTTAAATACTTCAATTTATGTACTAACCCATAGGTCCTCATCATCAGAAGAGGTATATGAGGAAGAAGTGAACAATAATTCTCTAACATAAAGTTCTTCCATTCTCCCAGATAATAAAAAATAAATCAGAATTGAATTTAATCTCCAGTCAATAACAATTTGAACGTATTGGAATTGGAGAATCATATGTTGTTTGACAAATGACAAATACATGCGTTCCGTATTTCAACCGGATTTTTCATCAACCGTCCGCCATTTCCGGTCAATCTGCGTGAACCTACTGGTTAACCAACTTTGGAAACGGAACATTGCCAAGAAATAAGGAATAAAATAAAAGTTGGTCAACTTCATCTTTTATTTCATTTAATTTCATTTTATCAGGACAGGGAAAATTCCCATGTGCCTGAAATTACATTTGAAATAAACACAAATGTCACAAATAGTCTTTAACCCCAAAATGTTTCCAAATCGATAGTGTTTTTAATTGACTTTTCATCACGGTCTTTATTCTGGTATCAAAAATGATAGATGATAATACATTAATGATGATTGGAATGTTTCTGATATTGTCGTCCACGACAGTCGTTGTCGTGAATTGGAATAGATTATTTTGGAGCAAAGGGCGGTATAAAGTTCGCCCCATGAACTTGAGGAACCAAAAGAATAGTGTTTATGAAAATTTGTTGACCTTTGCAAAAAATAATGATGAAGAACAATTTTTTAAATACACGAGAATGTCTCCTGAAATGTTCGACAATTTATTAGAGTTGATTGAACCATGTATGAGAAGGGATCCTACTAAACTTCCCATAGAAGCAGGACAACGTTTAGCTATTACTTTGCAGTAAGTACACAAAAATTAGTAGTAGTAGAAAGTAATGATACATCCATCTAACTATTGATCTGGTATTTATAGCTATCTAGCTGAAGAGTGCAGGAGATTGCATGGAATCATTTCATTGGGAAAACCACTGTCCACTGCATTATCAAAGAAGTCTGCTCAATACTGTGGGAACAATTGGCACCAATTGTGTTGACACCTCCAACAAAACAAGATTTTGTCAAAATTGCAGAGGGATTCTACAAACGCTGGAATATGCCAAATTGTATTGGGGCCATTGATGGAAACAATATTTCTATTCAGTGCCCTAAGAAGTACGGCTCAACATTCTCCTCATATAAAAAGTCATTCAGGTATTATCAATATTGATCATGCAATGAAATCAGTTTTATTCTGATTGATGATTTTTTCAGCATTGTTCTCATGGCAGCCTGTGATTCCTATTACATATTTACCCATGTAGATATTGGAAGGGAGGGGGCCAATCATGATGCCTATATTTTTAATCAATCGGATTTGACAAAGCAGATGAGGCATTCCCTCTTCATCGAAATATAATGAGGCCATACCCAGGCAAATATCTTGGAGACATAAAGAACATTTTCAACATGAGATTATCACGAGCAAGGAGGATAATTGAGATAACCTTTGGTATTCTGGCTCAAAGGTGGCGTCTCTTGAGAAACCCAATAATTGCAGATGTGGATTTATGCGACCAGATTGTTATGACATTTACATATACAACATTACAGTCCAGAACCTCTGGAAATTGCAGAGATATTCAGGTTTTTACAAAGACGACAACATGAAGGAGAGAGCGTCAAGGAATATCTCACTACTCTACAGAGATTGGCTACAACTTGCAAGTTTGGTGACTATTTGAAGAAAGCTCTTCGAAACCACTTTGTTTTTGGACTACGCAACCAAAATATATAAAGCAGATTGCTGGAAGTTGAAGACCTCACAGTTGATAGAGCCATAGAAGTTGCTACAGCAATGGAGACATCAGTGAGAGATGCTGCTCAACTTCACAGAGGAAATACTGCAACTGTACACAGTCTGGGTAGTGCGAAACAGTTTGGGAGAAAATCTCATGGAAATGGTTCTAATGTTCAACGATCCAGTGCCCATAAAAATGATTTCAATTCTAATGATCATTCTCTTTTTTGTTTTAGATGTGGGTCTAGCAAGCATTTGGCCAATAAATGTCAACAGAAAAACCTTCATTGTACAAAATGTAAACGAAAGGGTCACGTGAACAAGGTATGCATGAATTCAAAGACAAAACCTGATATAAGGGCCGATTTCATAGTGAAATTAAAAGCTTCTTCAAATTTCAACTGACCATTTGAGGTGAAGATCGATTTCATAATACCAATTTTAACATAATAGTGCTTTTAAATGGCTATTAGGTTAAATGCCAAATTTTCTGTACTTAAACTGCTTGAAAGGCAGTTTAACCTCACTTAATTATATTCTGTGTCTGATCCTCTAACCTCAGGTTTTTTAATGTTGAGTGATTCGTTGAATATTGTTAAATTTGTAGAATTTCTAGAGTGAATAATGAATTACCCGTCATCGTCAAGCTCATCAAGTGACTCTGATGAAGATTACGTTTTTGTGAGACGTAGAAAAGTATATAGAGACAGGCTTGACCACTTTGAGAATTTGGATGATTTGGAATTCTTCACTAGGTTTAGGATTACGAAACCGACTTTCATTTCACTACTAGTGGGCGATTGAACATTTGATAGAGACATGAACTAATAGGTAAGTGTGTATCCATCATAGTGTGGATGAAGACAAAAACAAAGAAACATTTCTATTTAGTATTTTTTTTTCACAGGGGAGGAAGTATCAAACCATCGATTCAGGTATTACTGACACTGAGATTCTATGCATTAGGGTGTATGCAGAGAGCAGTTGCAGATTTCAGTGGTGTTTCAACTCCATCAGCATGTAGAATCATCAAACGAGTTGCAATTGCTTCATTACATAGAGAGCACATCAAAATGTATGAAAACATTGAGGAGATGGAAAATTCTGCTGTAAAGTTCTACCAAATTGCCCGTTTTCCTGGTGTCATAGGTGCTATAGATTGCACTTTGATAAAGATTGATTCACCTGGAGGAGATGATGCTGAAATTTTTAGATTTTTTGGGATTAATGTCTAAACAGTGTCGGATAGTGATCTGAAAATTCGAGACATAGTAGCTAGGTGGCCAGGGTCATGCCATGTTCAAACAATATTCAACAACAGAAGACTGAAGCTGAGATTTGAGAAAGGTGAATTTGGTAGATTCATGCTTTTAGGAGATAGTGGATATAATCTGAAGCCATATCTCATGACAAAATTGCAAGAAAGTCATACACCTGCTGAAAACTTGTTCAAAGAATCTATCATCAGAACCCGATGCGTTGTTGAGAGACAGTATGGTGTGTGGAAACGCAGGTTCCCAATTTTGAAATTAGGAATGAGAGTCAAGCTGGACACTGTATTCAGTATAGTTGTTGCAACTGCAGTTTTACACAACCTAGCAATCGAGGAGAATGAAGATATTCCAGAAGACTGGTTCATTGAGGAAGCAAATGATATTGATCTGATACCACAGCAACAACATGATGATAATAATGTGAGAAATATCAGACAACTATTGATTTTAAACCATTTTGCAAGATTAGGATTATCAAAATTAGCTAAATATTACTGTTATTGAAAATAGGGTACCTATATAAAAAACCATCACATATTGATTAAGTAGTTTAATTTTCAGTGAATACTCTAGAATTTTAAAACCCTGACTTATCACTGTAGATTCAAAATGAAACAATATCTAGTTTCATAATGAATATCTCTATTTTTTCAACTTGAATTGAAAAATAAAACAATTGAAACATGTTTAGATGGAAGTTTTATTTGTTAAAATCTAATTTCTACTAAGTTCCTTCTTTTTCAATTCCAATTCACAACGTAATATGTTCATTTTCATATCATGTTTTCCTTTGTCCATTTGACTCTTTTCTTCATCCCTTTGTACTTTTCTTGTCTTCTTTCTCCATATCTCTTTTTCTTTCGAGGTATTCTTCCTCCAATTGTTTTTGATTTATTTATTTTTCTAGTAGAGCTGTTCTTTTCACATAATATTCTTGTTTGGCATTCTGTAAAGCACTTGATATAGGTGTTTTTTGTCGGAGTTTTTTGTTGATTGGCGTTTTCAATTTCCTGGGTGTATACTTGGACCAATCATTTGAATTTGAAGATATCTGAAAATAGAAAAACTTATGTGAATATTTGATTATAATTAGAGTAGATACATTCCCATTAGAATAGGTATTAACTCTCAATATTCATGAGTAGTTTAAATGATAATTACCTCCAACTCAGCATCCTGATGCTGGTTATTTATCAGCTCAACATCTGTCTTTTGATTTAGCATTTTTGGTACAGTTATGATATCTTCAACAGTATCCTACAAATAATACAATAATTTAGTGGAAATTTTCATTTGTAAAATATTTTCACTACAAATTGAGGATTATTAGGGCTATTTTATTTCAATAGACTTAAACTCAAAGAAAAATTACTTACAAAATCTTCCACTGTGTTAGTAATTTGGTTTTCTACTTCAGCAGGATCCATGACTAAATAGAACTGAAAAAAAAAACAGTTAGTTTTGCTAAAACAGTTCAAAATAATATATTAGAACCTCTTCTGTTACATCATGATTTTCCACTTCAATGTCATTGATCAAATCACTGGCATTATCAATGTAATCTGAATCAAACGAGTTCTGAAATCCAATCACTGGTTTTTCATTGATTATTCTGAGTACAGCCTCAATTACTGGATCCCAATCAGGTTCGTTTGATGGCCCACCACCTGTTCCCTTCAAATGTTTTTGATAACTCGCCGCACATTTTCTTAATTTTGTTTTCAAATTCTCATATTTAGATTTGAGTTGCTCCAGAGATCTTGCTTGGTGGCTTGGTCTCTTAGCATTGATTGAAGCAGTCACATTCATCCATGCTCAATTCTAAAAAAATAATAATAAAATGAATTATTGTCTCGATCTACCAGATAAGGGCCGATTTCATAATGAACCACTAAAAGCTCCTTTTGTTAATTGCATCATTTAGTTAGAATGCCATTCAAATGGCATTTAAAATTTCATCAATTTCATAATGGGATATCCATTTATTTTAACAAACAGACCATTTAACCCAAATTAGCATTGTTGGTATACCTGGAAAGGGTGAAATCGTAACCGCTTCTGGGAATTTAGACACAATTACATAAGGTTATGCAGGGCCGTTCCTACCCGGGGGTGCGAGTGGTGCGAGGAACCAGGGCGGCAAGGTAAGAAGGGCGGCGGCGGCGATTACAATGCCGCCGTGATATTCCATATTCCATATCACAGTCGCCTTGTATTTACAATGCCGCCCCGCCACTGTGTTTGGTCCGATCACCGATGTGTCCGATGTCGGTGAATTCAAAGCTGTCGCCGACACTTGAACTCGCCGACTCTATATCTGGAACTATTGCCACAGCATATCCCTATCTCACCGCCAAATGTATGGCGGCATTTTTCATAGTGCAATTTTTCAAAGGAAATTAGAGTCCTGTCATTCTGAAAAAATTAAGATTTGGAAATTTAAAGGGGGGATATGTACATAATGTAGAAATATCATCAACGTGGAGTTGGAGTCAAATACATTCATAATACGCACTAGGACGGTACTGGTACGTGATACACGGGTGCAAAGTTATCTATTTCACAGTTCGGGGATTCAATAATCAATTTAAATAGCCTGAGCTGCTAAGGTGAGTGAAAATATACTCATATAGGTACATTAAATGTTTTTCGTTACTAAGATACTAATTTTCACTTATTTCATTTAGATGTCTGAAAAGAGAAAAAAATTATCAGGCTACCAATACAGAAAAGAACGTCTGGAAAAACAGGAACGCCTGAAAAGTCTGACTTCAGATATTTCAAATTTTTTTCGACCTCGCAGTAGTCGCGATGGAGAAGGGTCTTCATCTCACTCTCAGTCTCAGCCCGATCCTACCTCGGAAGATGCGATCGAGAGTAAAATTCGTCTTGAAGCTATTTTCCGGACTGCTGATCATCTCATCATCGCATTCATAATCAAATTGTCTTTTCTTTTTTATTCTCCTCACCTGGCTATCTAAACGAAATTGATTTTCAATTCCAAGACATTTGGCTAACTCAGATGCTTCATTTAAGGTTACCGTAAAATGTTCATCTGTTCGAAATGTTGATATTATTTGTTTCAGTTTACTTAAGTGCTCTACTGCAACGTGTAAGTTAACATTAACGCCTTGCAAAATCTTACTGACAACATTGACATTCGATAAAATGTCGTACCAAATAACAAGAGCGCATAAGAATTTGTAGCTCCGAATTTTTTGTGATATACATTGTGCTTGATGTTTAGTTTTCAGATCGAAATTACTGTTACTTCCATCACTATCAAAAATTTCTGACAGAGCGTCATCGACATTCTATATTTCGTAACGTAATGGTTTTAAAGATTCAATACGGTTCTCCCATCTTGTATCGGACAATGGTTTCAAAGTAAAATTTTCAACATTTCTTTTTAGAACAGACCAGCGTTTAGTACTAGATGAAAAAAATTGTATAGTTCTTGGATGATGCCAAAAAAGTCAAGTGTTTCAAAGGATATTTGACAAGCATCATTAACAACTAAATTTAGAGTATGTGCCGAACAAGGAATAAAGAAAGCTCTGGGATTAATATCCAATATTCGTTTTTGCAAACCACTGTGTTTGCCTTTCATATTTGCGCCATTTTCATATCCCTGACCACGCATGTTCATAATGTCGATATCACAAGCTTGGAGAAAATTCGTCAAAAATAAAGTCAGGCCTGCCCCTTTTGTATCATGAATTTCACAAAATCCCAAGAAATGCTCTCTGACTTCAACTTTTTGAGTACTTTCGTTAAATATTACTGACCTAAATATTATAGTGATTTGTTCTTCGTGAGCAGCATCCGGTGTACAATCTAATATTTATAACAACTCTTTTGATGTTTTGGAAAAGAAAGAGATTTTGATTTGTTATAGGCACGGCAGCTCGCTTGTTTGGGAGCAGGTCGTGAGTTAGTTCTTTTTATTGTTCACTAGTGGGGTTATCCTTTTGTCAGGCGCCACTCAGTTTTCACAGCTGAATTACTGAGAAAAAAATCCAAGATATAAATATAAGCCAAAATAACTGTTAACTGATTTATTCACCTTAACATGCCAACAATAGGTATTCAAAATGGTGGTAAATATATGTTCTATGATTATAACTCAGTACAAGGGTAGCTTTCCCTTCATATAGGCCTATACTTTGGGTTCACAGAGTCTCTAACAGACCCAATAATTCTATTAAATGTAAAATCCGATTTTAGACTGTTGTGTTATTGACAAATGTTTAAATATCTCATGACATTAGACAGTGAAAAATAACTATTTAAATGTCCTCAGACAGGGAAAAAAATATGTAGATTAAATGTCCTCAGACAGTGAAAAAATATGTAGGTTAAATGTCTTCAAGACAGGGAAAAAATATATAAGTGAAATGTCCTCAAGACAGGGAAAAAATATGTATATGGAAAATTCTGACCTTAGCTGCAAGTTCTGGATTTTGAACCATGAGATTCCAACTGTGGTCCACTAGATCTCACTACCTGGATGAAACAAAGACACTCCTCCCTCAGTCGGCGTTAGGGGTTAGGTGTGCTAGGAAAACTGGATCCCCACACAGTTGACAGGATTCACAACCACCTGGAGACCTGGGCACTTGGTGTATCCCAGGGCAACTGGATTCTGCACTGCAACTCTGGCTGACGGGTCCACAGGCTGCCACCAGGGCAAGCTCTTCCTACCATCCAAGCTGGACCAGGACGTCTCACTATCTGACCGGGCTCTGGGAGTTCAGGCTCCAAAGTAACAAAATCCTAGGGATTAAGGATCAATCAACCATACCGGGAGTCTGGACTCCCCTGGACTTCTGTCAGAAGTCAGGATCACTGGCTATCTAAACCAGTAGGGCTGCTAGGTACTTGCACTGTTGGCAGCAAGGATTCTGCCAGAAATTCCAGGCTGTCGGGTCCTATAGATGCCCAGAGACATACACAAGGAATCACCAGGGTCTTGCTTCCACCTTCAAGTGTGTTGGTGACTCAGGCTTCAAAGCACGAAGATCCCTCAGGTGCCTCAACCATCGAAAAAAGTGTCCATGTGATGTCCAAACAGTGAAGTCCAGAAAACAGTTCAAGATTTCTAAATGCCCATAGTTGATGAAATTCGATATTTAGTGATCCATCCAGTTAACAGTGTTCATTGGTAAAATTCAATTCAAGTCCAGAAACATAGCATGTGGTCAAAAGAAAATGGAGTTCAAATCATCCACTCAGTCTGTGCCCCCTGCTCCCCTGTATAAGGCCGTGATATCTGAAATGTAGATACCCCATCGAATATCATCCACCAAAAAGAGATTTAATATTTCTTACCTTCCTATCGGAAAGGCCTAACACAAAAGTAGGTGTCTACCACCTGACTTGATCGCACGAGAGCCAAAATCAAAAAGAGCTTCATTTTGGCTTCAGCACATGAAACCTTTTCACAAGAGAAGGAATCAAAAAGAAGGATGAATAAACGGAAATTGCTCATACAACAAGTTTCCGTCAATCAGAGCACTTGTGATCTATTCAAAAAAAATAATACAAACCAAATTCCGTCTCTGCGCAATGTCAATCTAGCCACCAAAATAATATGATTCAAGTCAGATTCAGGGAAACTTGAAAGAAATATTAAATATCGATCATGACATCGATAGTCGATACGATAGTCGATACGATAGTCGATACGATAGTCGATACGATAGTCGATACGATAGTCGATACGATAGTCGATACATAATTGCAAATATCCCTGCACCATTACAGGCCACTGCCACTAAACGCGACAAACAGTCTTCTACTGGCAAGAGACCATGATGTAAACAACAATATTCATGGGCATCTGACAAATATGTAAGAATTGTTAAGCAGTGGACTGAAGTAACCTAACTGTCATCCAGTCATGGACATTGAAAATGAAAACATTTAACAAGATGGAATTATGTAAAGTACCTCAAAACCTAGAAAAGAAATCATTGAGTTACGCAGTGCATCTCTACAAAGCTTCCCTATCACCTATCTGCAGAATTCACACTATGGAACATGAAAAGGCAAATTTTCATGTTACATATTATTGAATAATATTTAGCATTCTTCATCATTTCGATAATTTTAGATTTGATACTGCCGCCTAAATAATGAGGCAAACAGTTTTGATCATCTTGTACGCGTCGAATGTGTTCAGCTAGTATTGGATCAAACTTGGCAATAGTTTGAATAAGTTGCAAGAAATTTCCATTGCTTTTACTATACAAAGTTGAACTTGCGCCTCTCAAAGCCAAGTTTTGTTTTGCCGAGAATTGAATACACAGAACAATTCTTTCGAGGACACTATTCCACCGTTTCTTTTCTTGGTCGAGTAACTTTTGATGATGAGCATCAACAGTTTGGTTTTCACATAAGTTTGTTTTCAACTCTATAATTTTTTTGAAACACTGAATGTGTGATGCACTGCTTTCATGGATCGTGACGTGTCTCGATAAATGCTGCCAATCGCGAAATCCATCTTTGACTAAAGATGCCATGCTACCACTTTGAGCGAAAAGTTTACAGTGGAAGCAAAAAACTGCGTCTTTTTCAGTGGAATATACCAGCCAATTACGAAGTACAGACTCACCGTTATGCAATCTTTTGACGTAATAATTCTCTGAAAAAGCCCTCCCGTGGTTATCTTTAGGAAAAATTACATTCCTTACTTGACAAGGAACTTTCTTCACTATTAATATTTTCAAATCATCGCTAATGATATTTGGTCATTTTGCAAGATCATAAATTTTTTCAAGGTCAATAGCACAATCATCATGATAGTCTTCAGCTTCAACACTATTTTCTTGTACAGACACAGTCGCTCTGTCTCCGTCTTCGACAGCAATGGTTATGTCCGCATATTCCGAGGTAGGATCGGGCTGAGACTGAGAGTGAGATGAAGACCCTTCTCCATCGCGACTACTGCGAGGTCGAAAAAAATTTGAAATATCTGAAGTCAGACTTTTCAGGCGTTCCTGTTTTTCCAGACGTTCTTTTCTGTATTGGTAGCCTGATAATTTTTTTCTCTTTTCAGACATCTAAATGAAATAAGTGAAAATTAGTATCTTGGTAACGAAAAACATTTAATGTATATGAGTATATTTTCACTCACCTTAGCAGCTCAGGCTATTTAAATTGATTATTGAATCCCCGAACTATGAAAAAGATAACTTTGCACCCGTGTATCACGTACCAGTACCGTCCTAGTGCGTATTATGAATGTATTTGACTCCAACTCCACGTTGATGATATTTCTACATTATGTACATATCCCCCTTTAAATTTCCAAATCTTCATTTTTTCAGAATGACAGGACTCTAATTTCCTTTGAAAAATTGCACTATAAAAAATGCCGCCATACATTTGGCGGTGAGATAGGGATATGCTGTGGCAATAGTTCCAGATATAGAGTCGGCGAGTTCAAGTGTCGGCGACAGCTTTGAATCCACCGACATCGGACACATCGGTGATCGGACCAAACAAAGTGGCGGGGCGGCATTGTAAATACAAGGCGGCTGTGATATGGAATATGGAATATCACGGCGGCATTGTAATCGCCGCCGCCGCCCTTCTTACCTTGCCGCCCTGGTTCCTCGCACCACTCGCACCCCCGGGTAGGAACGGCCCTGCATAACCTTATGTAATTGTGTATAAATTCCCAGAAGCGGTTACGATTTCACCCTTTCCAGGTATACCAACAATGCTAATTTGGGTTGAATGGTCTGTTTGTTAAAATAAATGGATATCCCATTATGAAATTGATGGAATTTTAAATGCCATTTAAATGGCATTCTAACTAAATGATGCAATTAACAAAAGGAGCTTTTAGTGGTTCATTATGAAATCGACCCTAAATCTGGTAGATCGAGTAGAGAAAATACTTTCTTTAGAAACAGAACATGCCAAATTCAGAGAAAAATTTATGGTGACTCTAGAATTGAACCAGGTAAGGGTAGATTTTGAACTAGATTCTGGTGCAGCAGTTACCTTAATGAGTTCATCTCAATTTGAAAACATTTTTCCTAATTTGACTATTCAAGTGACTACTTTAAAACTAGTAACGTATAGCGAACAATCTTTAAATGTAGTTGGTTTTGCTCCAGTTCAGGTCACAGCCGTCTTCAACTAACAAGCCGTGCTGAGATACTGGCAACGTCGCACGAACGGAAACCGTCGGTCCCATTCGAGCCTAGCAATAGAATGGTTTTTATATGAGCGCGAGCTTTGAATGTTTGGTTTAACGTAATTTTCTCGGATTATTTTGTCGAATAGGTAAAAAATACAGGAGAGTGAACTTACAGAGTGAACAACGAGGAATAATGTGGTTGAATAATTCCCTTGGTCATGAACTGAAGCCGTAATTTTGAACATTTTGTTAAAATAAAACTTATGGAGATATCGAATTTTTCATTCATATCTGAGTGTTTGTCAGTTTGATCTGAGATGTTTTTGAATCTAGCTAGAATATTTTCAAGTTGTGACCATCTATTCAATTTCATATCATGAGTAAGAATCCATTTCAATTCATTGAATCCAAGTTTATTATCACCAAGAAAAACTTGGACCTCAATCTCATTGAATATTATAACTTGAGAAACAATTTGTAAAGTATTTACATCATTGGGATAAAAAACATCTGCTTGCAAATCTAATTCATAAAAATACAATTTATCATCAGTCTTATTTTTCCAAGTATCAATTTCAACTTTCTCAACATTATCCCTAACTAACTGTTCATAGTTGTGGATGAGGTCTGATTTTTCAAACTGTTCTATTATATTACTTTGGATATCTAAATATTTCTGACGTCTTTCATTTGGATCAGTTCTTGATGATTTGGCTGGTTTTGAAGAATATTTTGTTAAATTTGGAAAAATTGAAGGAACTGCTGTTTTGACCAACTTTGGTGCTCGTAACAAATTTTTTCCAATTGATCCATCTGGCAGAGGGAATGTATCATACCTGATGATATCTTTTTCAATAAAATGAATTGCACATACTGTAGAACGTTGAGATGTTGTCCAGTTTTTTCGAGGTATTGCTGTTATCCACTTACTTCGCAATTCTTCCCCTTTTGGGAATAAAAAAACTGAGACATGATCCTTTCCCAGCTTTTTTTCAGAGCTGTAATTTGACTTACATCCTGGCACACAACAATGAGAAGGCATATTTTATAAGGAATAATGAATAACTTACTTATTTCCAGGAGTAAATTGAAAAAAACAACACAAATTCCCTTGCAAATACACCAGCACTAGTACACTTCACTATAACCTCCAATTTAACACAATTTTGAATGCACTTGCCACACACTTTCAGTCTCGAGTCGATTCCTAGATTGTTGCTAATACTTTTAAAATTATTTGATCTCAATATTACACCAATTGATAATTGAAAACTTTGTAAAAACCTTCCGTAAACTCCTTGTTTACTTCCTACACAATACACTTTCAATGGCCGACAGGTGCAAGTTCGGTCGTTCGGACAATGTTGCCAGACTGCTTCTTCACGGCTTGTTAGTTGAAGACGGCGGTGGTTCAGGTAGAATACAATAATATTACACTAGTTTTGAATCTGTATGTAGTGAATTCAGAAAAAATCCATTGATGGGTAGAGAGTGGATGCGACAGTTGGGTATAGGTTACTAAAATTCAGAATTGGAAAAACTTTCAAACAAATTATTTCATGAAAGTATGGGGAAAATTACTGGCTTACAAGCAAGTTTGAAAGTTAAACCTAACCTGAAACTCAACCTAATTTCATCAAGGCACGAAAGGTACCTTTTGCATTGTTGCCAAAAGTAGAGAGAGAACTGGATTTCTTAGAAAAAGAAGGTGTCCTTGAAAAAGTCAACAGTTCAGAGTACGCAACGCCCATTGCACCTATTGTAAAAGCAAATGGAAATATCCGCATTTGTGGTGGCTTCAAATGCACATTAAATAAGTACCTCATTATCGATGAGTATCCCCTACCTACAATTGAGACTTTATTATCATCAATGGCAGGAGGAGATAAATTCTCAAAATTAGATTTGCAACAAACCTATTTACAAATGGAGGTTCGTCCAGAGGACCGAAAATATTTAACCTTGAGTACACCCAAGGGCCTTCATCAAAGTTCACGATTGATGTATGGAATTGCTAGTGCGCCAGCGATTTGGCAACGCGAAATTGAGAATATCCTAAAGGATATCCAGGAGTGTCAGTATTTCTGGACGACATCAAGATCACAGGGCAGAATGAAGATATACATTTCAATAGACTAGAATTAGTTTTGAGTAGATTAGCTTATCATAATATCAGGGTAAATTATGAAAAGTGTCAATGTTTTGAAAATCAAATCGAATATTGTGGATATATTGCGGACAAATTTGGAATTCATTAAACAAAACAGAAAATGGACGCAATTGATAATGCTAAAGTTCCTTCAAACAAAACCGAAGTAAGAGCGTTCGCAGGCCTGGTAAATTATTACGGTCGAATTTTACAGAATTTAAGTGGGACATTACACCCAATTTAACAACTTCTGAAAGACGGAGTATCCTTCATATGGAACACAAAGTGTCAAAAGGCGTTTATTGCGGTAAAAAAAGAAATTATGCCTGACAAGGTATTGACTCATTTTGATCCAAGTCTCCCTCTCATTTTGGCAACAGATGCGAGTCCATATGCGGTTGGAGCCGTTTTGTCTCATTCATATGAAAATGGAAATGAACGACCAATTCAATTTGCATCTCAAACCCTAACGAAAGTACAACATAAGTATGCACAAATTGACAAAGAAGCTTATGGAATCATATTTGGGATTAAAAAATTTTACTATTATTTGTTTGGTTGTCCATTCACGTTATTTGTCGATCATCAACCATTGGTCCAAATTTTTTCACCCTCAAAGAGTCTCCCTACGTTGACAACAACTAGGATGCAACATTATGCACTTTTTCTGCAGGGATTTAACTATAAAATCAAATATAAAAATACAAAATGTCACTCTAACGCTGATGCAATGTCAAGACTCCCTGTAATGATAAAAAGCAATTGTGATTACGATGTTTCTGATAAGGTAGAAATTTACCAAATTGAAACTTTGCCAATTACATTGAAAGAATTGGATTCTGAAACAGTGAAGGATCCAAGTTTCCGAGTTTTACTTGAGGCATTAAAGGAAGGCCATCAAGTAGATGCAAAATACAGGTTTAATATTCCTCAAATAGAATTTTCTCTGCAAAATAATTGCATTTTACGCCAACAGATGGCAGTCATTCCAAAGAGTTTAAGATACAAAATATTACAAGAGTTACATTCAGTCCATTTCGGTATTTCTAAAATGAAATCACTTGCTCGCGGATATTGTTGGTGGCCAGGAATATCAAAAGATATTGAAAACATTTGTAAAAATTGTAGCGATTGCAACAAAATCAAAAATAACCCTGAAAAGGTACCTGTACACCCCTGGGAACCACCAACAACACCATTTGAGAGAGTCCACATAGATTTCGCAGGACCATTCATGAACTCATACTATTTTATTTTAGTAGATTCGTATACACGGTGGCCCGAAATTCACCAAGTGAAGGATATGAGCTCTCATAGAAATATTTTTAGTTGTTTTGGAATTCCACGAAGTACCGGATAATGCGCAAACTTTTGTCGGATATGAATTTAAAAAGTTTTTGCAGAATAATGGAATTTTACATAAACTTAGTGCACCCTACCATCCTGCAACCAACGGGTTAGCTGAACGATACGTACAAACGTTTAAACAAGATCTATGAAAGGTAGTAGGGATGAAAAGGAGTGCAAACTTTTTAACTTTTTTTTACAATACAGGAAAACGCCACACTCGGTAACGGGAATAGGTCCTTTATATTTAATGTTAAGAAATTAGATCTAGGTTAGATTTATCGAAACCAACATTCAAATTTGATGTAGGTAGATATTAAACAAAACCCCGAGAAAGTGCGCGATATTCAAGTGGGAGAGAGAGTCGAAGTAAGGGACTACATTCACAATGAAAAATGGGAATTTGGTCGCGTAATGAAGGAGTTAGGCAAACTACATTATTATACAATTAATAGGAGAATGTTACCAAATATCTGCGAAAACACCACTACATCTGGAGATAACCAAAATATTAAATTTGTTGATAATTCAAAGTTGAATGTACCTGAGGAAAAAAAATCAATTTCATCAGATAGTTCAATCATAAATAATGAAGAAGATCCTGAAATACACTTACCTGATTTGCACGAAAATGAACCAAACTTACCATCCTTTGATGCTGCAGAGCAATCAGTACCTTGTTCAAGTGATGCTACTCAGGCCAGTGCTCGTAGATCCAAACGAGTTGTTAAACCTTCTGTAAGACTGAATTTGTGATTGTCCAATTTTGATTTGTGTAGTAAATTTATTAGATGTGGAATTCCTAGTTGGAGAAGAGATGTTATATACTTACGGTTATGAGTTTCATAATGTACGCCACTGATATATCATGCATGTCAATATGTCAAGTCTGTCATACATATGTCATAAGTCTTAAGTCAGGATATAATGCGAGTGCAATTATGACAGCCTTCTTCTTGATTGGTACTGCTATGAGCAACCAGATAAGTAGAGCTTTCCAATGTATAATCGGTATGTGAAATAAAAGTATGAAAGTATTATCAGTACTTCATTAATTACCAAACGTAGTTTGGGAAGGAAGATATTCCAGAAGAGCATAGGAGATACTGTCCTACAGATCTCCTAGGTAGTTCGGTAGCTGATTCAAAAGACCATTCAAGATCTGTTGGGCGACTATCTGCTAATAATCCTAGTCAGTCAAATATACTCTTGAGAGATACCCTAGCTAACTATTGAGTTCCCGAACATGGAGGTCTTTCTCATCAGTGGGATGTCCTCCATCAAGGAGGTGCACCTGAAAATTTTATTAATGAATGATAGCTATTATCATTTTATTGTAGGAAAATAATCCCAAATAAAACCAAAACAATTTTTACTCAGTGAGTTTTATTAAGGTACAAAAAAAAATGTATTCAACTAGGTATATGATTACTCTCACATGGAAATAAAAACTAAATGAAATCATATAAACCTTTCAAACATTGAAAACCCTATCTTATCAGGAACAATAAGCAAATTAATAATATCATCAGGTAGATACTTATCACTGAAGTAACATAAAATACTCATTATATATCACAAAAACTAAACACAATGTTCTAGAACAGAAAATAAAAATCATGTTAAGGGCAACAGAATCATTTTTCATTTTCTTTTGACAAGAGAAAATCACCAATAACATTGTAGATTTGTTTTTTGATAATAATTTTTTCACTTTTTGAAAATATAGACAAATCTGACACCAAACTCTTCACAAAATGTTCATCATTGTTAGGAGAATCAGAAGTTTTTTGTTTGGACATGTTTGTTTCTAAAACTTTTTGGAAGGTGTTGAAACATCCAGTCATTTTCTCAATCAACACTTCTGTTTTGGGTTTCTTCGAAGGCAGAGTGTGACGAGGTATTGCACTAGCATCTCTCTTCCTCTGTTGCACCACAACTGGACTTTTTTGTGCCATACTGTTCACACTACTCTGACTCTTAGATGAACATTGTTCCTGGTCAATCTATACATCTGGAAGAGGTTCAGAATCTTCAAAATTCTCTTTCTTTGTGTTCTCTTCTAGCTCAGTCATTTGCGAGAATGAATCCCATGCATTTTCTTTCACATTTTTCAATGTAATGTTGGAGAAAGATCTAGAAGTATATTTGAATTATGGACAATTCAACTTTTGCAATTTCATACATACTTCCTTGTTTGTGAATATGGGTCCAAGAAGCTCATTGATTTGAAATATGGCCACGTAATCTCACTGGCTCCTGAACCTGATGGAGTCAGTTTGACTTCTCTCCTTAGTCCTGTATATTTATTTCTCAATATTTTCCACCTGTGTTCACATGCTTCAGCTGTAAAAAAGTGGACTATTATGAAGAAAAATTGCTCTGATCTAGATTTGTGGACCTACGTGTTTCATCCAAGATGATGCCAATAGATTTCCAAGCGTTTTCCCTCATTCGGTTATTTTTGTATCTTGCATCAGACTTCACGAACAACTGCGGGAATGCTCCAACTCGTTCAATCAGTTGACCATCATCCATCTTTTCCAAAGATATTTTAACAAATAATCAAAAAGTTTGTAATTTTTTATGGTGAACTATGCTTGCTTGGGCTATGACTGCTCATGTGATTTTCAATTTTCATTATCTGTCATTCTTTTTCTGTCAATGCTCATCCATCACTGTCCATCACGCACAAATACAAAACTTTTCAGTTCTGTGCACACAAAACTATTTACATTTCAAATGTCATCTATCATTGGTCTCGCCAAACTCGTGATTCTATTGGTTGGTTCTTAATTACTATGTTATCTTATTCCTCTGTATAAACTACTCCCATTATTTCTTATTCATTGAATTATTTCATCTTATTCCTTATTTTATTTCAATTGCTGTATGAACCCGCTCTTACGATGAAGACAATCAACGGATAATTACAGTTTTTGTGCCGGAAGAGAAAAAAAAGCTGGCCAAAGAAGGTGAGGGTGAAAATAATTCGTTGTATAATATATCATAATTTATGATATATCAAGCAATGGTATGACATGATTAGCTCACTAATAAATACTACAAATACTTACTATTTTTTGTTTCAGATGATAGTTTTGCAAAAAGTATTCTAGAGAACTATATCGACATTTTTGATGATCCTGTGGGTGAAGTGAGTACAATGACTGAACAGGCATCTATGAATGAAGACAGTCGTGTTCCTGATAACACTGCTAGGTGTAGCAGCACAAATATTCAACAGTTTCACTTCAATAATGGACCATGGTCTGAAAATGAAACACTACTACTAATTTCTCTGTATGGTGAACATCAAGATGATTTTCAGCATGCGAAGAAGAAGAAAAATGTGTGGACCATAATTAAAGGATTAATGGCTGCACAAATGTTCAATGTGAGAACCAATTAATTCTCAAGATCAGATAGATGATTCAATATTCTTCTTTCAGAGAACAGCTGCAAAGATTGAACGAAAGTGAATAAATTTAGTCAGGACATATAGAACCATTAAAGATAACATAAGGCC
>OU896723.1:18428368-18450369 GCA_918026855.4 Phaedon cochleariae | reverse complement strand
TTTTGTTTTTGTTTTTATAATTTGTGACATTTTGTGGCAATTCATCTGGTTTGTCGTCCCTACACATACAGGGTGTTTCATAGGTAAAGGGAAATATTTCAATGGTAGATAGGGGTCACCAAGCTGGTTCTGAAAATACCATATTGGATGGGTCTTAGAGTCTTTATAACGGAGATACAGGGCGATTTATCGATTTCGAATAATTATTCATTCGTCTATATGTATTGACCTATCTAGTATATTTTTCTCAAATTTGGTAAGGAGCTTATACTTGGGACGTTGAATTCATTCACCTATCGGGCGGAGTAAAAATCCAGGTTCGGCTTCAGAAAAAATATACATTTATTCGAAATATCAAAATAACACACTGTATTCAATAATTAACACAGTACATCAAAAGAATTGTGAATAGGAGGCAAAACTGAATTGTGAATGATGCTTTTTGTTTTCCCGCCACCAATTCTCATCGTAACAATCATAAACAGAAAGTTGAAAGTATGTCAATTTAAAGAGTATTGGAATTATGAAACAGTCTCCATAAGTCATAAACTACCCAGTAACATTTTCTTAAATTTGGTAGGTATGTAGCTTACTTGAGACGAAGGCGGAATGGAAATAATACCAAATAATTATAATTCGATAATTCACCTTGTATCTCTGTTATAAAGACTATGAGACTTCTCCTGAAGCTGAACCTGTATTTCCATTCTGCCTGATAGGTCAATGAATCCATCGTCTCAAGTAAGCTCAATACCAAATTTGAGAAAATATTACTGCGATGGGTAGTCTAATACTTATATGGACGAGTGAATGATTATTCGAAACCGATAATTCACCCTGTATCTCTGTTATAAAGACTGTGAGACTGAGTAAGTTCTTTAGAACGATCATTCAACAAGAATATATCAAATAATCATAATTGAAAGTGGTTTCATAATTTCAATACTCTTCAAATTGACATACTTTTAGCTTTCTGTTTATGATTGTTACGATGAGAATTGGTGGCGGGTAAACAAAAAGTATCAAATCCAGTTCAGGTTTTGCTCCTTTTCACGATTCCTTTGACTAACTCTGTCAATTATAGCATACAGTGTGTTATTTTGATATTTCGAATAAATGTAAATTTTTCCTGAAGCCGAACCTGGATTTTCACTCCTCCCGATAGGTGAATGGATTCAACGTCCCAAGCATTAGCTCCATACCAAATTTTAGAAAAATATACTGGGTAGGTCAATACTTATAGACGAATGAATATTTATTCGAAATCGATAAATCGCCCTGTATCTCCGTTATGAAGACTTCAATATCTTCATTTTTTCAACTTGACTTGAAAAATAAAACAATTGAAACATGTTTAGATGGAAGTTTTATTTGTTAAAATCTAATTTCTACTAAGTTCCTTCTTTTTCAATTCCAATTCACAATGTAATATGTTCATTTTCATATCATGTTCTTCTTTGTCCATTTGACTCTTTTCTTCATCCCTTTGTACTTTTCTTTTGTGGTCTTCTTCTTCCATATGTCTTTTTCTTTTGACGTATTCTTCCTCCAATTGTTTTTGATTTATTTCTTTTTCTAGTAGAGCTGTTCTTTTCACATAATATTCTTGTTTGGCATTCTGTAAAGCACTTGATATAGGTGTTTTTTGTTGATTGGCGTTTTCAATTTCCTGGGTGTATACTTGGACCAATCATTTGAATTTGAAGATATCTGAAAATAGAAAAACTTATGTGAATATTTGATTATAATTAGAGTAGATACATTCCCATTAGAATAGATATTAACTCTCAATATTCATGAGTAGTTTAAATGTAAATTACCTCCAACTCAGCATCCTGATGCTGGTTATTTAGCAGCTCAACATCTGTCTTTTGATTTAGCATTTTTGGTACAGTTATGATATCTTCAATAGTATCCAACAAATAATACAATTATTTGGTGGAAATTTTCATTTGTAAAATATTTTCACTACAAATAAAGGATTATTAGTGCTATTTTATTTCAAACTCAAAGGAAAACTACTTAAAAAATCTTTCACTGTTGCAGTAATTGGGTTTTCTACTTCAGCAGGATCCATGACTAAATAGAACTGAAAAAAAAAAACAGTTAGTTTTGCTAAAACAGTTCAAAATAATATATTAGAACCTCTTCTGTTACATCATGATTTTCCACTTCAATGTCATTGATCAAATCACTGGCATCATCAATGTAATCTGAATCAAACGAGTTCTGAAATCCAATGACTGTTTTTTCATTGATTATTCTGAGTACAGCCTCAATTACTGGATCCTAATCAGGTTAGTTCGATGGCCCACCACCTGTTCCCTTTAAATGTTTCTGATAACTCGCCGCACATTTTCTTGATTTTGTTTTCAAATCTTTATATTCAGATTTGAGTTGCTCCAGAGATCTTGCTTGGTGGCTGGTATAATAATAAATGAATTATTGTTTCCATAATATTAACATATGAAGTGCAAATGTTAACAAACCTTATCATGATTGTTGACTTTGTCAGTAGTTTTTTGCATTCAATAATGCCTTTCAATTTTTCAACTTCTTCAAGAAGAAGTAGCTCATCTTCTCTGCTGAAATTTGTGGATCGCTTAACTCGTTTTTTTTCAACTTCCATTATAGGTACGTTCACACTTGCTTCACACTAAATTCACAGACCAGGAATAATAACTTTACACCACAAATGGAAGACAAGAATGATTGTGTATTCGATTTGAATAATATCTCATATATGGTGCCTCTGCATAATGCCCTAATAGCACAGACTATATTTAATTGAGTTAAATCGATGCTAAAACCCTCTAAAACCTCATTAATGATTTTTTTAAAGCTGAAGGATTGAATAATAATGACCGTAACCTTATATAATTGTGTCTAAATCCCTAGAAGCGGTTACGATTTCACCCTTTCCAGGTATACCAACAATGTTAATTTTGGTTAAATGGTCTGTTTGTTAAAATAAATTGATATCCCATTATGAAATTGATGGAATTTTAAATGCCATTCAAATGGCATTCTAACTTGATGAGGCAATTAACACAAGGAGCTTTAAGTGGTTCATTATAAAATCGGCCCTTATAATTGAACCAAATAATCTAAGTCATCCCCATTTATCAATTTGAAACATAATCGTTTGAGTCATTGTTTCGATGTTATTGTAGATGTTCATTATTGTGTGTGGCAAGAATTCAAAATGACAGATGCATTGAAAATACGATGGGGTATTATTAAAGCGAGGGCAACTCGGTTGCAAACATATGTCAATTCTTCAACTATTTCTGAGGATATTTCGAAGTTAGAAGAGCAATCGGTAGTCGAATTGAATACTCGTTTAAGTAAATTTGAACCATCTCTTGATGAATTCAATGAGGTTCAGTATGAAATTGAAATGCTGAGGTATGCCTACAGACAGTGATTAGACAGAACGGGAAAAATTCGAGAACAGTTATTTCTCTCCAATATCACAGATCAAAACTATATCTAATAAATTTTATAAAGCGATCGAGGCTGTAGAACGTGCGGCCTCAAATGTTTCAAGCTGCAGTTCAGTTGTGTCAGTGTCTCCAAATACGATTAATAATAGTAATATGAATATTATGAATCAAAGTTATATAAATTTGCCTACAATAAAGCGGCCGACATTCGATGGGCAATATGCGGGTTGGCTGAAATTCCGCGACTCTTTCAAGGCGTTGGTTGAGAATAATCCGACGTTGTCAGATGTACAAAAAGTCTATTATTTGAGATCTTCTTTGGAAAAAGAGGCATCTCAGATAATAAAATCATTCGAAGTATCTGCCGGAAATTACGCGATAGCTTGGCAATTACTAATCGATCGGTTCGAGGATAAAAAATTAATAGTTCACAATCATATTCGTGCCATTTTAGAACTCCAACATTCAAATAGAGAGTCCCATATTGAGTTGAGGAATTTGTACGATAGTGTTATCAAACATTTGAGAGCATTGAAAGCCTGATACGAACTTTACTAATTTTAATTTATTTTTCACAAATAAAAATTAGAAAAGCAAGTCTCACCATTGGCTCCGGCAACTCTTGCGTCTGGCGAGCAGTTGGCTAGTGTTCTGATTTTGTTGGGTGGCTAGTTGAGCGCCACTTAGTTTTTTTTTTAGTGTAAAACTAAGAAAATGTTATGAATGTTGAATTTTAATCTGACATGGAATGAGAAAAAATAAATAAAAGTACACTTGTGGTCCCAGGTGTGATTTAATCAATGGAAATTGAAATTCAGCAAAATACACCAAAAGTTCTTAATATCTAAGTAGAATGATTGAATATGCACTCATAGGAGTAGCATTACCAATTCAGCAGGAAAAAAATATAAAACCCCTTCAAAATATCAAACTCCCCATTACAGGCCTGTAGTGAAGCTCACAAAAATTTTATACTCATAGGGACCTCAAAAATAGTTACTAATGAAATTGGAGTATATCACACATTATAACCATAATTTGAAGATGAAGATGTTGATGTTGGTCAAAGGTTGATTTGATATTTTATCAATAAAACTTGGAGTAGGTGGCACTGGATCATCATTTTCAACAAACAAATTGGAGAGGTCTTACTCTATTTCCATGTAGGTGGTAGGGTAGTATGGTCATTCAGCTGGCAGTGGAGTGGCCCCCTTAGAGAGGTCCTAGCACACTGGCCCAGCCATGTGCTTCCGTGACATTCTCACCAACAGCTGACAATGGAGACTTCCCTTGGGATTATGGATTCTCCAACGAAAGCCGGTACCCTGAGCTGAGGCCTGCCTGAGGGCTCCCAGGAAGGTTGAAATCTTGGGAATTAGTATCCCAGCCAGATGGTTGCAGTGGACGGTGGGAGAGGACTCCCCAGAATCTCCAGGTGCGAATGTCTGTGGTCTCGAGGATGATTGTGGTGATGAACCTAACGGCCTTAGACTACCCAAAATGGCTGGTATGGATAGTGGCCTCGCCTTCGAAAATCCCACGTGAAAGGCCCTCAAATCTATAATAGATTTAGGAATTTAGACACAATCAAACTTGCCATGGACTAGCAAAACCAATTAGAAAAATTCAGAGACTCACCTCCTTTCAGGATGGCCTTATCACCAGGAAAACCAAAATTCAAATAATCCATTTTTCTGGACTGAAAAGTGACCATCGTGCTCCTCACGATCGTCGGTTCGAAAATGGAAGAACCCGGAAGGTAGATTTTCTGCGCCAACCTGATTCTCATTCCAGTAGGGGTAGCGCCACTCCAGTCCACCCCCACCCCTCCACCCAACCACGTGACTCGGCTAGCCAATCAGAGAGCAGCATTCCCCACCCCTCTACTTTTGTCGACGGCACGAACTTCAAGTCTAGATAGTCTGAAAATGGCGCGAAATTCAAATTGTGTGACGTCATGGCATCATCATCGTGAATAAATTTAAAAAAAACCTTCACCGCTGGGGATCGAACTCGGGACCTTTGCATTATGAGGCAGCGTATATACACACTGAGCCATTCAGGAGGCCATGAAAGTTTCACTATGAAAACCGTATTCAAATGGGATCGTAGAGGATCAGCGAGCAAAGCTATATATAGGTTGATAAGACGTTTGTACTACTTTTGTCGACGGCGCGAACTTCAAGTCTAGAAAGTCTGCAAATGGCGCAAAATTCAAATATAGATAGTCGCCTGCATGTTATACATTATTCGTATGATGACGTCATCGTCGATCCAATTTATATTTAGAATTGAATAAAAAAAGTGTTGGGTCTGTGTTGGGAATCGATCTCGGGTCCCCGAGTCTCGAGTCCGACGCGCAGCCATCAGAGCCACGACCACCACATGATATTAATTATAGTTTGGAATGTTACATGCAGCATTGGAGCAAACCGACAAGCACAAGATCCCTTACGATGATTACGCTATGCAACATTGTTGTTGCGATTACCACGCGCGCATTCCGGTAGATTGAAAATCCTTATCGCAATTAACGAAATAATATAAATTATGATGAAATATTCACATAAAGTTGTTATTCTGTATGCCGTCGCTGGCGCGCGCTTATCTTTGCAACGGATCTGTAGAGGTAGAGCAAAGCGAGAGATGCGTTCCAGAGATAAGAAACTTCGAGTCGAAAATAATATCCATCGCTGGCGCGCGCTTATCTTTGCAACGGATCTGTAGAGGTAGAGCAAAGCGAGAGATGCGTTCTAGAGATAAGACGGTATTATATCGAAATAAATTCATGGTGAAATATTTCTATGTTAGTTTTATCGACAATATACACACAACACCAAATGAAGCTTCCGCTGATAAGAGTCGTGTGCAGCGATAACCGTCACATTGTTGGAAATTATTATTTATGAAGTCGATAAGGTGTTGTCAGATTTTCAAAAAATATCTGATGTCACGTAATTCATGACATATAACGTATGACAGATGGTGTTTGCAATATGATGTATGTGGGGAGTGGAAGAATGCGAAAACAATTTTTTCTCAGAATATAGAAACAATCAATAGACTTTTCTTCTCCTTTTTCCTCTTGAACCCTCACACTTGACTGGATGTGTACGAGAAAGAGAGGGAGAGAGAGAAAAGAGGAGAAGAAGAGAGAGTGAGAAAGATTGGATGGATATTAGTTGAAGGTATGGATGTAAAAAACAGTTGTATCATGTCTTCTGACGAATACAGACGTGCACTAGAAGAATTTGGGTTGAAAGTTAGAAAGCTCAGTGCAGACATCCAATTGTATGAGCAGAAAGTAGACCTGTTTAAAGATTTCGAGCAACTGAGCGTTTGGGATAAGGTGTTCGCAGAACCGAGACGCACAGCTACACCTACATCGAGAAGAATCCAACCAACACAGCTACTAGATGGCGATACTGAAAGCAAGCTTCATTCTATTGACAGCTCTGAGCAACAACGTCTTCTACACAAACATACCGTACAATACGAGGAATGTAGCCGTATGTTTTGATGTGAATCGTACACAACAATGTGATTGGAAGATGATGAGTAGAATGTATGTCAACGATAACAAACTACCTGTATATTCAATCGACATGCCACAACATGTTAATGAAAGCAGCATCGACTATAAATTGAAATTGTCGTTTTCTGATGGCAGTGACGGCGAAATGGGAGACTGGCGGACACTTGCATTGAAAAAATCCTCCGCAAAATTGGATCAAGATACTGTCAATGTCATTGAAATTTTGACACTTTGTTGTACACTGATATGTTCACTTATTTTAATCTCAAATGTTATTGTTGGAATACTGAGAAATAAGGGATGTGATGAATAAAAACTCTGAAATTATTATAAAGTTTTTTTATTTTGGCAATAAATTACATAACCAATTATATAAAGTATCGACATTGTGGAGACTGCACTGGAACCTTCCTCCATGGAAATGATTCATGCAGGGTGGAATGGATTGTAGGAACGTTATTGGCTGCCACCAAGAATTGTCAAAATCTTCCAAATTGACAATGTGATTGGTCATCTCCAACTCTGCACATTTTCGCTGCAAAAACTGAATCTTTTGATGGCCTCTTACGTAGATGATGTTTGTCTGCTGCAGGTTATCTCGTAGTATTTGATCCATCTCATTCAAATCCACATAACCACTGGAATATTTTAAACCATGAACGTAACGCTCCACATGATTTGCCATCTTTTTATCTTCTCTGCTTAAACTGGAAAACTCTACAGATGGCTTGAATAGATGATGACTCGTCTTTTTGCCAATTCGAATAGTCATTTCCTTTGGAATGAATTCACCCTCAACCATGAACGCTTGAATGTCAACCAGTGCGATCTCCATGACTCTTCGGAGTAAACTGACGTCTGACTGGTGCGAAATCAACACCTAGAACTAGGTGATATTTCGAACAATTTCGCTGAGTGGGAGGTGTTCTATGATTTGGTCGTGAACGATGATGCAATAGGCTTTGGTGTCGGGAGGAAAACCTGTCGTCGCTTCAATGTCCAACTTTATGTCAACTGTAGACGACTTCATGCCTAGATGGCGCCTCGAGCAATCGATAACAAACATTGGTCGGGTTTTGAATTCATTGAAATCCACTAGAGAGCGTTTTTGTTGACAGTTATGATAGCTCTTGTTGAACTCTGTATAGTTGAAGTGAGCGTCGGCATATTGGTCTTTGGAAAAGTCCAATAGCATTCTTTCTTGCGGATAATAGTCGCTATTCAGAGCCAATCGTATGGATTTGATGTTGGCATTATCGAACACGGTGACGTCTTCATGCAAATTATCGGCTTTTTTCGTTTGGAAAAATACTATAACATATCTGGGACTCTCTAATGCAGAACACGTCTTGACCGACCAGATTTCTATGGTGGATCCTTGTGTGAGTGCTGGTAGCTCGTGCAATTCCCATCGACGGAACGGTATCATCATAGACTCATCTGCCTTGATACGTGTCAACAACTGCAACTTTATGTCATCGTTGGGTGTAAGATGCGGCACTTTCAAATTGATGCTTTCAATCGTTATTTTAGCAGTGCTCTGAGTCTGAGGAGATCCTGGCAAAGCAGTATTAGCTCTCTCGACAACCTTCACACTGTTGGCATCATTACGAGCTCTTACTAAACGGATAGACTGCTTGCCCCACGTTGCCACTTGATGATCGTTAAAGATGGAAAACAAATGTTTCAGTGGAATGTTCATGCTGAACGTTTTATCGGCGTTGAGAATCGGAGCATTGGGATAGTTCCAGCCTGCTATGGCTAGATGGCGTGAGTCTTCAGGTGTGTAACACAAGTATCCTCGCACAGTACTCGTTATTCCAGGATATCTGACAGTGTCCAATTCTTTATTGCACAATTCATAGGTACAAGAATCAAAGAGATAGGCTCCAGCATTGTGGGTTAATGTACCAATACCACCTCCGGCCACAACCAATTTACCCTTGATGGTGATGATACCTTCAAACATGGCCAACCACGAATCTGCTTGATTGACTGTAATATCGATGACATCATTGTTTTCGAATGATTTCACATATGGGTAATAGGTGCGCCACTCCACTTTAGTGATGCTTTCGTCGAATCTGGGTTTGCGGAAAACGTCGAAAACGGGGGCTGACAACATTGTAGCCTTCGAGTGATTTGAGAAACAGGATATTGGATAATGTCAATGATTTTCTGCTCCTGCTCTTCGAAGACACGACTGCTTTGGTGTATGGTGTCGAGGGAACTGATGCTGATGATGGTGATGATGATGGCTGATCGTCTGATTTATAGGAGTAATCAAACACTAGTACCATCTTGCGAGTTTTTTCAACTCCAATCTTATAATGATTTCTTCACCTCTGAAATTCACCTCTCTGAAATCTTGGTCGAGAATCTGGAGTGTAATGTTGGGCAATTCCCGCCTACTGACTATAGGTAGGTAGATTAGATTTCTGGGAGTCTCGTCTATGGCGTAACCAGGATCGACTGCAACTGCAAACTCGTAGATCGTATGTGATGGTCTGTCGTTATAGAGAGCTCCAGCAGTAACGTTGCTATCAATATGAATGGTTCTCACTTTGGTTATGCTGACCGGCAAATCGGAAGTGTGGACTTGTTGTGCGTTCAACAATCTATTTGAAAATCCCAAGACTTGAGCTATGCTATCCTTCGGGCGAAAATCGATGGCAAACCTTTGGCTCGAGATCTCACACTTTAGTGTATTATTGTTGGGCTTGAGCGAGAATATATCATCAACGTCCTTTGCACTCGATATACCCAATTCTTTGCGTATAAATGTCTCAATGTCCACAATGTCGTATGAACCTTCGGGAATATCGATGATCTTTCCCGCCTTGGTCTTATCTTGCAGATAAAACTTTGATCCTTTGTCGATATTTGGAATACTGTTGTATGAATGAAATCCCAACAATGCTAGTCCGTAATCAGAGTCTGGATCGAGTTGAAGTGGTGTCAAAATGTCTATGGAGAGCGTAGATGTACGACCTTTCAACGTCACAATCAGAGACATGACTGATGCACAATGACTGTGTTACTTGGTCTCATTAAAAAGGAATTCTAGACATAGACGTCCACAATTACTTTGATTGAAATTCTGGTATTGATTGTTATTGTACATGATTTTCGTGCTGGCACCCAAATATTGCGCCAATTCTCTGGGCGGTTTCAGATTGCCATAACTATCGAAATATAAGACTTTTTTATCATTTTTTATGTAAGCCACCCAATGAGTGCCCGCATGATTGGAGGTATCCAAATTCAATACAGCACACTCGCGATGCCAGGGACCGGTGGAAGGTAGAGTGTCCCGCATAAAAACACCTCGAAAATACGGTATTTTCAGCTGTTTGGCATACTTTATCACATCTTTATCGTACATTGATTTATTGGGTAGCTTGTCTAGAAGTTTTTTGATTGTTTCTTCAAGTACAGTCCGAATCCTCTTGATGTTTTGCGTAAAAATAGGCCGGAACCCTGCTTGCCGATAGCCTCCATTGCTTTATTATGTCTTTGATCTTCTTCGAGCTTTTTCTTTGCATTTTTCGCATCAATGACTGTCTTTGCGACTGCTCCGGCTCCTCCAGCTAGAGATCCTAGGGCTCCCAAGGCAGCAAAGATTGGTATCAATGGTAGTATACCGCCACTGTGTGGAAGAGGTATGATTCTTGGTACTCTGATTCTTTTTTTACCGCCAGCCCTCTTGATTGCCATTCTGGCTGCACGGAGTGCTTTCAATGCAGATTTATTCAGACCACTTCCTGATGTTGTACTACCACCACCACCACCACCACCATCTGACTTTGATAGTACATTTTTTATGAATTTGATAATGTTGGATAGGGATTGCTGTGATACAAGACCCATGCCGAGTTTTCGTTTGACCTTCATTCCGGTGGTGACAAGCCAAGCAGCAGCCTTCTCTTTGAATTTAGCGTTCTTCGACTTGACTCTCTCCCACGCTCTATTTTCCAATATCCAATCAGCTTTGTGTCTGTCTTCTATTGAGGAATTTTGTGAATAGGCGATATCGTGTTCTCGACACGCGTCGTCCAACGGATTGATACCGGTGTCTCCTCTTGCAAGTCTTTTATCGAGTTTGGTACCTGGACCACAAAATCTGTAGCCTGGAATGTGTAATTCGATGGGAAGTTTATCGATCAGAGAATTAAGCACACCCTCTCCGTGTTAGAGCAACATGAAGACTGATGTGTAGGAAGTTCGACAACTCTGCATATACCTAATGAAATGAAAAATATATCATCACATGATGAAGATCATTCAACAAGAACGGATGTTACCCATTGTGAATTTGGATGAAATTTTGTCAACCAAACCACCAGTAAATAGTAAACATGGGAAACTGCTTCCCCATTCGTTCAGAGCAATCTTCTGCGGACCAAGCGGATGTGGAAAGACCAATGCGATGCTTTCCCTGCTGTTCAATCCAAATGGCGCGAAATTCAAGAACGTTTACGTGTATTCAAAGTCGTTGTACCAACCGAAATATCAATTGCTGCAACAAGTGTTGGATTCAGTGAGAGGTGTTGGGTATTTTCCCTTTAAAGAAAATGATGATGTCATCAGTCCATCAGAAGCGAAAAATCATTCGATATTCATTTTTGATGATGTATCATGCGACAAGCAGCAAAAAATTCGAGAATATTTTTCAATGTGTAGACACAAGGATATTGACGTAGCATACCTTTGCCAGACTTTTTCTAAGATACCGAAGCAGCTGGTGCGAGACAACAGTAACCTGTTGGTGTTATTTCGACAGGATGAAATGAATTTGAAGCATGTGTTCGACGAGCATGTCTCACCAGACATGTCATTCGATCAATTTAAAGCATTGTGCTCAGAGTGTTGGAATTCCAACCAATATGGTGCGATGGTGATTGCAAAAACTTTCGATATGAATGCTGGCAGATATAGAAATGGTTTCGATAAGTTTATAAGGCTGTGATCTTTGGGTCATTCATCAAGATGACGTTAACCGGGATGCATGATGACGTTGCTGATGCGCTACGCAAGAAAAAAATCAACGAAATATCGAAATCAATCAGACGGAAATATTTAGCTCTGAAATTAGGCAAGTCAGAGGATGATGAAGCGTTACAGAAAATATTTCAACCACTGGCATCACCTTTGAAACAAATTGCCACCATGTCCAAGGTCATAGAAGAAAAACTCGATGGAACACTTTCAAACATCAAGCGAAGCAGAGAAAAGTCGTTGGGGTTGAAGATGGAGAAAAAGGAGGAGAAGAAGGAGGATGAGGATAGGGAGGGGGAGAGGGAGCAATCGGATTTGAATCAAACTAATTTCATACCTATGATGGATGTGGCTGATAATGCTGGGCATACTGAAGATGATGATGAGGACGGTTATGACGATGCTGATGATGAACTTTTTGCAGATAGTGAAAATATCTCACCAGCTGCAATACATGATTACGTTGATCAGTATCCTGCGATGGCTCAAAAATATCTGACTGAATACTGGACAAATGATGAAAATATCGATACGGTTTATGGTCCCAAATATGATCCAGTAACATCGAAATGGTCTCTCAACGGAATAGAAATGAATTTCCATCAAAGAACTGGAGATATACTTTTTGAAGGCTTTCGGTTCCGTGGCACCCCAGGCCTCTATCAATTACTCTTCTATAATGATCCATCCTTTGCAAAAGATGATACGAACCCATACAAGCAAATACTCTTGCTCACCAAAGCTCATCTGAATTCTGCAGGACGTATGAAGTCTTCCTCTAGACTCAAATACGTAGAAATTATTCGTCCAATGTTCAGATCCAATTCCAGTGGTCGTGGTTTGAAGTTGACATACAACACAGCACCTATCGAATACATGTATTGGGATGATCCAAACGAATTGGTAGATAGATTGAAGTTGCTCATTGCATCACAGCAAGCCGGAAATACATCAAACGATAACGAGATTGTTGCCATCTTGAACGAATTAGAAGAGGCAGGCATAATAAAACATGTGTGACTATTCGGTGTCATTTCCGTGACACTTCCGTGACACTTCCTTGACACTTCCGTGACAGTTCCGTGACACTTCCTTGACACTTCCGTGACAGTTCCGTGACACTTCCTTGACACTTCCGTGACACTTCCTTGACAGTTCCGTGACACGTCCATGGCATGTCTATGAGTGACGGGGCTAATTGGCGAGGCAAAGTGCCGACGTACAATACTTTAGTCATTAGCATAATGAGTCTCGATAAATTCGGACGTGGTTCGTTTCCACGCTCAGCTCAGATGGTGACAGTCAGATCTGGATTTTCACATACTCCAACCGGTGATATTGATGTTGGTCATTTGAAGATGTGTAACGTAAAACTGCCAACAGATGTCGCTGATGTTGCAAACAAACAATATGTGGATGAAGTTATATCGCAAATGAAGTTAGATTTCAAGATTGCTTTCGATAATTACGGTGAAAAAATCCGAAATTACCTTGCTGGCTTCAGCAACGAAATAATCGAAGAAAGGAAGAGAGTGGATGTACATGATCTGAAACTGGCAACGTACAATACAAACTTTGTTCAATTGTCTGGCATAGTACACAAGACTAGCGTACATGTGGAACAGCTTCGCAACAACTCTCTACCAAAACTCGAAAGCGACATCGACTTGAATGTGAAAAATATTCTAGAACTTGTCGATAAGATTGACAACACTGTGAAGAGTTTGCACGATTTGAAGGCTGAGCAACAACACAGCCGTGATAAAGAACGCCAGCTTGCTGATGTCATTGATCAAATGAAAAAAGATCTGACCAAGATTGCCATCACTCCAAAATCTACGACAACACCACCACCACCAAAAAGAAAACCTCCTGTGCGAATCATATAAACTCCTTGTGTCATCGTTTCTTACATCAGTATCCACGTTGTCAACATGTTACATTCTAAAGAAAAAATCCAACTCGTTAATGAATTACATAGACCTGCACGTAAGAAATTCCCGAGACGTCGCATCATCATCAAAGGCTTGGATGACCTATGGCAAATGGATCTGGCTGAAATGCGACCCTATGCCTCTGTAAATAAGGATCATAAGCTGATAATGGTTGTGATTGATTGTTTTTCCAAGTACCTATGGACTCGACCATTGAAATCAAAAACTGGTACTGAAATTGCTCGAGCATTTGCAGATATCCTATCACATGCTGGCAACACCAGAGTTCCCAAGAACTTGCAAACCGATCAAGGTACTGAGTTCTACAACGAAAAGTTTCAAAGTCTGATGAAAAAGTTCTCCATCAACCATTATCATACGTACACCATAATGAAGGCAGCCATTGCTGAACGTGTTATACGGACATTGAAGGAAAAGCTATACAAGTACTTTAGTTTGAATGGCTCATACCGTTGGATAGATGTCCTACCTGAAATCACAAAGAATTATAATAACACGAAACATACGACGATTAGATGCAAGCCCAGTGACGTCACCAAAGCCAACGAACAAGATATTTTAAAATCCACGTACAATCACATCAAAATTGCTGGAACCAGAAAATTCGACGTTGGTGACATTGTGAGAATAAGCAAAGCCAAACATGTTTTCGAAAAGAATTATACACCAAATTGGACTACTGAACTATTTAAAATCGTAAAAGTTCGTATTACGAAACCTACTACATACATCTTGGAAGATTTGCATGGTACTCCGATCAAAGGTGCCTTTTATCCTGAAGAATTGCAAAAAACTGAAAATTCCGATGTTTACCTAGTGGAAAAAGTTTTAAGGAAGAGGGGTAAAAAGGTGTTTGTCAAATGGCTAGGATTCGATGATACACACAACAGCTGGATTGATTCCACCAACAAGTTATAATGTAATCATATGGAAAACTAGCACAAATTCAATGGATGTGAGGGGCCTTTCACGTCGATCGCTGACAAATAACAACCATTATCGGATGTTGTGACGTGTTGGCAGTGGTGGTATAAATAGTGAGGACCGACCCGATCCGACACATTAGTTTGATAGCAATGAGTATCGACTCTGGTTATTCGTCTTGTGAAGTGTTTTCCGAAAACGGTAGTACTAGTTCATCATCAATGATGGGTTATTATGGTGACGTTGATACGTATTTGGAGATGGTTGAGCAAGCAGCGAAAGCAGAATCGTACCTCCTGCTGACTTCATCGTTCCAGTTGTCCACCTACATGATTCAGTGCGGACTTAGTCCAGCTAGACAGTTTAGTCCGAGCATCATCCTGAAGAAACCCTTCCATCCAGCGAAGATTTCGTTCTCCACATATGAATGGGCCACCTTCATCGATTCGCTGTATAAGGTACAACAAGACTTTTTTGAAGCACCTCTGCCCTGTTTCATTGATGAATCTGATCCTGCCGTTACCACCTGCGGAGACTATAACACCATAACCAAATTCGTTTGCGATGGTGTCAAAATGTTGTCACTCACCAAATACCACATTACATTCGAATTGGTGGAAGAGGATGTTGCAGACATTTTGAGGGCTGAAACGTGTGTTGTTTCACATCGAGTTGCGCTAATAAACAAATTGGACTTTTCCATGTATTATCAGAACATTTTGAATACTATAGCCGATTGGATTAGAAATAGCCTGACTGATTTGGGTGCGGAAGAGCTTATATCTGGATTTTGTGATGTTTGTGATAGCATGTCTAGTAACGCTCTCAGAGAATATCTATATTATTGTAAAAATGAGGTTATGTCTGATTTGAATAAAATGTTGTGAAATATGTGACTTGTTTTTTTTTATTTCATCAGTATACAACTTGACGCGAGACTAGTAGCATCTGAAATATTTTAGCTCTGCTCGAAAAATCATGAAGTCTGAAATAGCTGTGCTATTGGAGTTTATAAAATCTCCCGCTTTGACTCTGACGAAATTCACTGAACAAGAATTGCAGTACATTCCAGTAGAATGTCTCATTGAATATGCAGATCCTTATGGGCTATTAAGGGTGTGGCACAAACTTCCTCAAGAATATCGCAGCAACTTTAACCTACAAATTAAACTGCCATGCTTCGTTCATTATAATCGTCCCGATTGGACCACACACTGGGATGGACCGCCATCTTCTCAAGAGGCATGTCATTTTTGTAGAAAAGGATTACTTAAATAAAATAATTCATTATAATATATAGTTGTTTTCGTATCCTTCCACTCCCCACATACATCATATTGCAAACACCATCTGTCATACGTTATATGTCATGAATTACGTGACATCAGATATTTTTTGAAAATCTGACAACACCTTATCGACTTCATAAATAATAATTTCCAACAATGTGACGGTTATCGCTGCACACGACTCTTATCAGCGGAAGCTTCATTTGGTGTTGTGTGTATATTGTCGATAAAACTAACATAGAAATAGTTCACCATAAATTTATTTCGATATAATACCGTCTTATCTCTAGAACGCATCTCTCGCTTTGCTCTACCTCTACAGATCCGTTGCAAAGATAAGCGCGCGCCAGCGATGGATATTATTTTCGACTCGAAGTTTCTTATCTCTGGAACGCATCTCTCGCTTTGCTCTACCTCTACAGATCCGTTGCAAAGATAAGCGCGCGCCAGCGACGGCATACAGAATAACAACTTTATGTGAATATTTCATCATAATTTATATTATTTCGTTAATTGCGATAAGGATTTTCAATCTACCGGAATGCGCGCGTGGTAATCGCAACAACAATGTTGCATAGCGTAATCATCGTAAGGGATCTTGTGCTTGTCGGTTTGCTCCAATGCTGCATGTAACATTCCAAACTATAATTAATATCATGTGGTGGTCGTGGCTCTGATGGCTGCGCGTCGGACTCGAGACTCGGGGACCCGAGATCGATTCCCAACACAGACCCAACACTTTTTTTATTCAATTCTAAATATAAATTGGATCGACGATGACGTCATCATACGAATAATGTATAACATGCAGGCGACTATCTATATTTGAATTTTGCGCCATTTGCAGACTTTCTAGACTTGAAGTTCGCGTCGTCGACAAAAGTAGTACAAACGTCTTATCAACCTATATATAGCTTTGCTCGCTGATCCTCTACGATCCCATTTGAATACGGTTTTCATAGTGAAACTTTCATGGCCTCCTGAATGGCTCAGTGTGTATATACGCTGCCTCATAATGCAAAGGTCCCGAGTTCGATCCCCAGCGGTGAAGGTTTTTTTTAAATTTATTCACGATGATGATGCCATGACGTCACACAATTTGAATTTCGCGCCATTTTCAGACTATCTAGACTTGAAGTTCGTGCCGTCGACAAAAGTAGAGGGGTGGGGAATGCTGCTCTCTGATTGGCTAGCCGAGTCACGTGGTTGGGTGGAGGGGTGGGGGTGGACTGGAGTGGCGCTACCCCTACTCATTCCATAGAAAAAAAAAATGCTCAACGCCAACTTTTACAAAACAGTGTTTCTGCTCATCAGAAAAAAACATCACGAGTTGTTGATTTCAGGACTCCAGCCAATTAAAGTCAATTATGTAATAACGGGTGTCAGTAAATCATTGCAATACATAAAAACTCAAATAAATGTGAACATTTCGTCCTGCAATTCTGAATTCAACACAAATATGAATTGTTCGATCATTCCTGTGATAACAGACAAATTATTGCTAGTTTCGTTTAATAAAAAGCATCTTGGGATACTAGACAATTTGAATTTAGCAGATCCATATTTTAATGAATCAAGGGAAATTAACATGCTGATAGGTTCAAATGTTTTTTGGTCCTCATTAGGCAAAAGAAAAATAATAAAAAATAATAATTTACCTTTGATGCAAGAGCCTAAATAAGGCTGGATAATTGCGCGAAATTTGAATTTACCAGTACAATCAACCAAATTAACTAACTGTTTAACTATCAAAATGGAACCTTGCATTGATGAACAAATTACAAAATTTTGGGACACCGAGGAAATTAATGTTCAAAAATCACAGTTAATGTCAAAGTCGGAAAAATATTGTGAAAATAATTTTTCTCTCACAACAAAAAGAGATATCAACGGACGGAGTCATTGTACGCATGCCAATAATCAATGACATGAATAATAAACTGGATAATTCTAGCCAAGGTGCAATAGATCGTTTTTATGCGCTTGAGAGAAAATTAAACAAAAATAATCAAATGAAGCGACAATACACTGAATTCATGGAAGAATATAAGAATCTGGGTCACATGACCAAAATTAATGAAGATGAGACAAATAATAAAACATTGATGTTTTATCTGCCCCATCATGCTGTTTTAAAGGACACTAGTATCACCACTAAGATACGCGTGGTGTTTGATGACAGTGCGATATCTGATAGTGGAACATCCTTGAACGATGTTCAATTTATCGGTCCGACTCTCCAAAGAGATTTATTTTCGATTATTTCAACTTTACGTAAGCATAAGTATGTTCTATCCGCGGACGTGTCTAAAATGTATAGACAAATATCAATTGATAAAGGCCAACGTAGCTTACAAAGAATTGTCTGGAGGTCGGATCCCGAGAGTGAATTAGAATGCTACGAACTAAACACTGTGACCTACGGCACTGCCTTTGCACCGTACTTAGCAGTGAGATGCCTATTTCAATTGGCCTATGAGAATGAAGATACCTTTTCTGATGAATGTAAAATCAATTGCTTTTATATGGACGACCTGTTGACTGGGGCGGATTCAGTGGTCGAGGTCATAGAATTACAATGTAACATTTCCCATATCCTTAATAAAGGGAAATTTGGGCTCAGGAAATGGTCAAGTAATGAACAGAATTTAATGAAGAATTTCAAGGTAAACTCAGATTTGGAATGTGGAATTTTACGATTGGGTGAGGATCAAAATAATAAAACACTTGGCATATTCTGGAATGCGCAGGCAGATATGATTTAATATTCGATACAACCAGGTAATTGTAGCGAAAATAATGATTCAGGAATTGTGGAAATCCAATTTAGCATGGTATGAACCCATTAACTCAGAATTAAATGATAAATGAAAAGAATTCCAGCAGGAATTAGCAATTCTAAACACATTAGAAATACCTCGGCATATTTTGATTAGCGAAGAAAATATAAAAATAGAGTTGCACGGTTTCGCAGATGCTTCGGAACGTGCATTCGGAGCATGTGTTTATGTACGCAGCGTAAGTTCTTCAGGGCAGATTATGTCGCGCTTACTGTGCGAAAAATCGCGCGTTGCGCCACTAAAACGAAGAACACTTCCGCGTTTGGAGTTGAATGCGGCAGTTTTACTAGCTCATTTAATTGAAAAGGTTGTGGATGTAATGGGAATCCATTTTCATCAAAAATATTATTGGTCGGATTCGACAATAACATTAAATTGGCTACATGGTGCACCAAACAGTTGGAAAACTTTTGTAGGCAATAGAGTTGCTGAAGTGCAATCCATGTCACAAATTGAAGAATGGTATCATGTGAGATCGGCAGTAAATCCTGCAGACTTGATATCAAGAGGCTGTAATACCACTAACTTAATACATTCAAATCTATGGTGGCATGGGCCAAGTTGGCTTCAGAATAACAAAAATATTTGTTTTGATCAATATCAAATCAAAAATTAGAAGGAGAAATTCCCGAAAGGCGATTGATATGCAACATTGCTATGGCCACAAATAATATTGACATATTTTCAAAATTTTCTTCTCTGAGAAAATTACAGAGAACAGTAGCATATCGTCCCCTAGAAGGCAGACTATCGTAAGCAACATTTCTCCAATTTTATAGGAGACACTAAAAACGATATACAGATACTATTAGATGAAGAAAATCTGATTTTATTCGACAAAGCCTGCATTTCATCATTGTCAACTGGATTTCTGGATGGAATTTGAAGAATCCTTGCATTTTACTAATGAAATACCGTTTGAGATATTCTCTATTGCTTGGATTGGGTGATTACGATACTTCTACCTAGCGCTTGAGTTATTATTTCAGTAATGAGGGGTGCTCAAGATATTTTACATCGATAGACGTAACTAGTATATGGTGTGAAATAGTATCGAAGAATAATAAATTAATGATAAAAAATATTCGATTTATAACATTCCTCATACCAAAAACGTATAATGACCAATTTCACTTTTACAAAATGATGTCAGTTTGGCTCTTCTTGAAGATCATCTTCTTCATCAGTCTCTGGTAATGTGTCAATCACTGTTCTTGACTGATTGAATGCTCTATATTCTGCATGATACTCTGGAATTATTGCTTTTTGCTAGCACAATTTCTGCAAATATTTATATTTCACCGTAGAATTGGAATTTGGCAGCTGGGCTGAGTAACACTTCTTCAATTAGACATTATTGGCGTTTTTGATCAAGAATTCTTGTGAATCAGCGGTTGAATCGATATAACTATACTTGACTGACATACATGCATTCCCGGAAGTCATGTCAATGGGAGTAATCTTCGAAATTCTCATAAGTTCCTTTTCGTTCGTTCTTTCGTTTTGAGGATTTGGCTTTTGTGTTATTGACCGAGCGGACCTTGCGTTTTCCAATATTGTTTGTTTCTTCACTTATAGCATCTTGTGCTTCTTGATTCTCGTTGAATTCAAGCGCTACGTCCTTGTATAGGGAATATTTAGGTATACATTTGGAGTCTGCTTCAAATGAAGTCCAGTCATCAGAATCTGTGTAAGAGAGAGAAAACACTTGGTATGGCTTGGAATCATGTCATGCGAGAGAGATAACTGTAGGTCATTGAGAAGGAGCATAAATTATTTTTCTAGAAATGAATGAATCTATGGTTGAATGGACGGGATCTGCGGGCATGTAGGTGTGACCAGCGATAAGATAATTGATTGTGGAACGTTTCAAATTCTTCGAATCTTTCAAAACAGTGTTAAACATGACAATTTTTTGCCTATTTTAATTCTGACCACTGCAGTTGTCACAGTAGAACACAATGGTACTGATTAGTGATCTATTCTGATCAACATCCTTCAGGTACTTCAATAAAGACGTGCCGATCTCATTAGAGTCATTCTTCCCACACATTTCATTCCAGATGTAACATAATCCGTTTTTAGTTCGGCTCTCATAGATTGTGAAATTATAAACTGCTATTTTGCTTGAATAATACATGCTTTTTCCACAGGGTGTGTTCAAAACTTTTTGGAGATCGAATGAAGCGCATAGAAAATCTTCTTCTTGATGATTTTGATCTTGTGAAAATTGCTTTCGACATGCTCTCACTTCATCTTTGTGCTTGTTATAAATCATTCTATCAGATTCATTCAGATATTCAATATCAGTTTGCTTGACTTGCTCACAGTGACTGCGTTGGTTCTTCTTTGGGACATGAAAACCGAAGTTGAATTGTTTGAAAATTTTTCGAAAAACATCTCTCTTGACTGGTTGAACATTGCTTTCTTTAGACTCAGCAATATATATCCTCTCAAGATTGGTCATGTTTCCGATTTACACAGACAGGTACAATTTTTTCGATTTTTTACGGCAATAATGAGATGGTACTACTGGTAGTTTCTCAATGAATTTCTTCACTGAGGCAATATCTTTATCAGAAGTCTCATTTTTGGGTGCATGTTTACCTCGACCATCTGGTTTTGCCCTATGGGTATTAGTAACATTTTGGATTGTGTGCCGTAATGTCATCTGACTGATTTCTAGGGTTTCCAGTTGAAATTGCTGACACACTTGGTTTTTCGCTTCCAAGCAATATAACTTTATATTCCATGGTCTTCTTTCTTCGTGACACTTCCTCCTTCGTTCTCTCCCTCTTTATGTCTTTCACAGATATACAACTCAGGATCCAATTTTTCTTCTGTTTATAAGAATTGAATTTGTAATACTCCTTGAACAAAAGTTCCCTGTCATCATCACAGATTGATGCACAGTCGTTTGGGCATTTTTTTCCTAGGCATGGATTGGGCTTCACTTGTTTCAGTTCACCAGCATCCCCTCTCTTCTTTTATTGCTTGCGTTTATTCACTTTCCT
>OU896723.1:17578399-17736377 GCA_918026855.4 Phaedon cochleariae | reverse complement strand
ATAGATTTTGTTCAGCCATGAAAAGAAAAGCCATTCTAGTTTATTTTTTTAATGTGATCATATTGAGTGACCTTTCAAGTAAGGCTGTGATACAAGGCCAGGGACATAATACCTTCTAATGCAGTATGAAATTTTTGCAAGTAAGTTATTTAGATGATTGTTCATTGTTCATTCTGAATTATAATTTGATACAGTTGATATCACATGCACAGAATGATCAAATACAATAATTTCATAGATTTGATGGATTTTAACTTACTCAAAGGCACTAATTTTTTTTTGTAGAGAAGGAACTGGGATTATCTCTTCTTCTGAACATGATGTAGATGAAATACGTTTTTTATTCCTGATTTTCCTTTTTTTCAAATTATTATCCTCATCACTCAATGAATCACGCTGACACTCTGTAATTCTGCATTTTCTTCATGCTCTTAGAAAATTGTCTAAAAATCTGATTTCCATCAATAAATAGTATAAATATATATATATATATATATATATATATATATATATATATATATATATATATATATACAGGTCATCCCATAAGTTATGGATCAAAAGAAGTGTGGTGGTAGGGACGATCATTGGCAAATAAACAAAGGGTTCTGTGGTTATTGTTGATGTTTGAAAAAGTTATTCATTTTTTTTTTTTTTGGAAAATGCGACCCATTTGGAAGCAATTGAAAAAGGTTGTTTTGAATTACCCCATATGATATACCATTCCGGAATCTGTATCAAATGGGCAACTTTTCATACTCATATGATTAGTTATCTTTGTGGGGTTGTTTCTGAATCTTCCAGTGGCATTAAAAAATCATCTGAAAAATTTAATTCCATGACAAAACTCAAGGAAAACAAAATTTTTCTCAGGTAATTGATAGGAAGTTACACATGTCATTGGAATTTGTGAAAGAAAGAATCACAAATGTGACAGAGTTTTATTGTTATTTATAGAAATGAAAAAAATTATAACTTTAGAGCCATCAACAATTGGAAAACCACATATACGGCTAGTTTGATTGGAAATGACACCCACTACCACCCCACTCCTTTCGATCCATGACTTATGGAACCCCCTGTACATATAAATATATATACAGGGTGTTGCGAAATTCGACCGACAACGCATGACAAGTGATAACCCTCGTGATTTCATAATCACTGAGATAGGGACATACTCTTCAAGTGTTCAGTTCTCGAGATGCTGGACGTTGGAGTTGAGAAATTAAAATAGTTTTTTTGCAATATCTCAAGAAAAATTCAATATAATGCCTTCGAATCGGGTATCTGGTTTACTCTTTCAATGGTTAATTTTTTGACCAGAAAGACATTCCTAGACATTCAGAGGTGCGCTACAGAGTGTTGAGATGACTTTTCCTCCCATATTTTCTACGCCACTGATGAAATTTCAATTACTTCCAATTTTTCGAATTGATTGTTCAATTGTGTTGAAAAATGCATCACCTTCAACTGAGCTAAAATAAACAGTTATCGAGATATTTGACCCAGAATAGAAGTTTGCATAGTAATTTTTCATCTTCCCCAGTAGTGCAGAATTAAAAAAAAATTTGTTTATCTTTTATTTGTGAAAAAACTATTTCTGTTCAGCTATGGAATGGGATCTGAATAGTATCGAATCTACCCAACACCAGAAACATTTTTTTGCAATTTTCTACTACTGAAAATGATGCAATCTTCTATTTTGGGTCGAATATCTTGAAAACTGTTCATTTCAGCTCAGTTGAAGGTGATGCATTTCCTGAACAGAATTGAACAATGAATTCGAGGAATTGGAAACAATCGAAATTTAATCAGTTGCGTGAAAAATATGGGAGGAAAAGTTTCACAACCTCCTGTAGGGCACCACTTGATTAAATGACCGGAGAGGCTTCCTGGTCAAAAAATGACCCATTCAAAGACGAAACCATATACCGAAGTTGAATACCTAATATTCAATTATTCTTGAAATATTGCGAAACAACTATTTTTATTTCTCAATTTTAACGCCCTGTATCAGAACTGAACACTTGAAGACCGTATATCCCTATCTCAGTGACTATGAAATCACGAGGGCTATCAACTGTCAAGCGTTGTCGGTCGAATTTCGCAACACCCTGTATATATAATGATAAAATCTTACCAAATGTTCCGTGTTTGAAATGGGAAATTTCATGGAAGGGCCAGCAGATGTTTGGACATTCATGATTTCTTATTGCTGTCAATATCTTATTTTGTTGTGTAAAGGGAGGCCAATAGCATTTATGGCCTAATATCCAAGTAGTGGGCACTGCTTCCACTGAATCTGTTGTAAATGTAACAAAAGTTCACCATGTTTGCATTCCAGAATAAGTAGCGATATATATGGTTGTTGATCTGAACCAATTGCATTGCTACCTCTCTCTGCCTCCTTTGTTTAGTTAGTCGAATAGAATACTCAAAAGTTTCAACACGTTCTGTTATTCAATTAATAAATTACTACAGGTTACCGGCCCAGATCGCGAAATTTCGGGTAGTTAGTAATATCGGGACTCGCATCCCTTTCTTTTGTATGCAAAAATGAAGCACTTCCGTACACTTCGTGTATGATATGTACGCCGGTGCATGTAATGAAGTGACAGTTGTCCCTCGTTGTCAGTATTTCTGAATATTTGAATATAAAAATGTGAAAATGATAATTTGTTCAGTCGCTTCTTGTTCAAATTCGTACGAGTGTAATAAGACCAGTGAATTCAGTTTGAGTTTTCATTAATTTCCAAAATATGAGTATATTCGTGAGAAATTGATTCAATTTTGTGGACTTGATTTCAATTCATTCAATACCAAAACTTGGTGAATATGTTCTGCCCATTTCGATGCCTAGGATTTTGACAAGCAGAATTGCTAAATTACACACCAAAGGGAAGAAAACTCAAGGTGGGAATCCCATCAATGATACACCTAATACAACAAAATAAAGAAACCGTAAGTATGGGTGTATGCCGATAGCGCGCAGCGGTCAGTTCAATCCATACAGATTATGAAAGGGTTCTGAAAGGTACATAATATAAGTACCTGTCCCTAATAACAGGGGGTGGGCAGGTCTTTCAGTAAACATTATTAGTTATTTAACCAACTAGTTTATTAATGAGGGCGATTAATGATCGAGATATTTTAACGTGCGAGCGAAGCGAGCGCGTTAATGTTCGAGATCATTAATCGCTTTTTAATATACAAGTTGGTTACAAAATTTTTCCGTCGACTATATTTCTCATTTCTCCTGCAATGAAGAAAACTTGGTTCGCGAATTCATCATTCATCTGGAAACTGCTAAGAATCACCCAGTAGCCTTGTCACTGACATTAGTGTCATTTGACATTTGTCGAAATGATCAATTACATTTTCCGTCGACCTCGTATTAACGGCTAAGTTTAATGTATATGAAATCGTTTATTAATGACCCCTATTAATGAACGATTTGTCTATTAATACACGATTGTTTTATAGGCAACCAAACATACACCGCGTGCATTCATTGTATATGCTATAACTTACGGAATCTGCATTTAAATCGAAAATATGGATTTCATCGACGATTTTCCGTTAACGGGTTCGCCTTTCCAAGTTTCTGACATGATATTAATCCCTGTTTTCTAACACAAGGAATTTATTTCCTATGTTGATCATTTCGACAAATGTCAAATGTGTCTAATGTCAGTAACAAGGCTATACTGGGTGATTCTTAGCAGTTTCCGGATGGATGATGATTTGGCGAACCAAGTTTTCTTCATTGCAGGAGAAATGAAAAATATAGTCGACGGAAAAATTTTGTAACCAACTTGTATATTAAAAGGCGATTAATGATCTCGAACATTAACGCACTCGCTTCGCTCGCACGTTAAAATATCTCGATCATTAATCGCCCTCATTAATACACTAGTTGGTTAAATAACTATTACTCACATTATTCAGAAGGAATTTACGTGTAAAGTATAATGAAATGGAGACCATGTTGAGTGAGCGTGAAAAAAAATTATTATGTTTCATATCGCTGTACAAAGCGACGATGTCCAGCTTCCATTTCTGTGGATTAATCAGAAAAGGTGTTGTTACAGCAAAAAGGCAATCACAGTCACGCTTTTGATGAAAATTTACACGTTGAGGTAAGTGTTTAATAATTATATCTTTCACTACTCTTATAAACCTCGAAAACTATAGTAGATATATATTATTTATATATTTTAGATTCTGTCTGTAGGTAAATCGAGGAGGAGGAAGATTCATTTTACTTGATTCTTTGGGATTTTCTCTCCTCGTTTCTATAAAACGAAAGTATTCGTATTATTTCAATATATTTGTAGAGGGTCGAATCAGATGATTTGCCCCAAAATGTCACCGCGTTTAAAAAATTTGTATATCAGGAAGTCTAAAAGAAAAATCCAGTAGCTTGTCAGTGACAATTTGTTTGAGAAAATGTTTGAAGGAAAGAAATATAGATATATTGAAAAAATATCGAATTTTTACTTATCTTTGGACGTTTCGGGACCGATTCTGCTTCCGTTCTCAATATGTAAATGCAAATTATGTTTCTTCGAAAGTTTTGCTGCGTATAGTTTGACACTTTTCAGTGTCATACAGATGTTGGCATATGAATGAGTGATTTTAAACTACAACATCAGTATGAAACTGAAAAATGTCGAATTATACGCAGCACAACTTTCAAAGAAACATAATTTGCATTCACATGTTGAGATTGGTAGCAGAATCGGTCCCGAAACGTCCAAAGATAAGTGAAAATTCGATATTTTTTCAATATTTTTTTCCTTCAAACATTTTTTCAAATAAATTGTCACTGACAAGCTACTGGATTTTTCTTTCAGATTGATAGAAAATTTGTTAAACGCAGTGACATTTTCAGGCAAATCATCTGATTCGTCCCTCTTCAAATATATTGAAATAGTACGAAGAAGAGAAAATCCCAAGGAATCAAGTGAAATGTATATATTTTAATGTTGTTTCACAGATATTACAAAACGGAATTGAAAGGAAGGCTGTAGAAAACATATCACAAAGACCTTCTGAGATCATCAATACTGGGCTTAAAGAAGCTCTCGCAGAAGTGAATCTCACAACACGGGACCTTGATAATATAAGAAAAAGTGTATATCGATCGAGACGAAGCGTTTTGCTAGTTTTACCTCAATCATTAGAAGACCTCCAAGAAGCTCTAGAATCAATTGTTATTAAAACCAATAAGGACAAAGAATTTTCATTGGTGAATAACACGAACTTGAATAATGTAATAATAATGTCAAACAAATTTACAGTATCTGTGTTCACGTCCTAAAACTCATGTAGATGGAACATTCAGTTCTTTCAGTTATTTCCCCAAATTCTCAACTCAATAATCTACGATACATACAGTAGAGAACGGATATTATAGTATTTATTTTACTGCCAAACAAACAATCTAATACTTACTTTGAGGCATTTCTTAAAAGGTATTGTGCCAGTATAAATTTAACATTGGAGCACAAAGAAATCGTAAGTGATTTTGAAATATCGATACACGTTGAAGTTGAGAAAATTTAGCCAGACATAAATATAATATTGTGTAGGTTTCATTTGACCCAGTCCTGGTATCGTAAAATTCAAAATGTTCGGTTGGTATTTGAGTACAGGGATTCTAATTCAGCAATAGGTCTTTGGTTGCATTACACTTTTGGATTATTATTTCTGATTTCTAACGAAGTAGGGGATTGTTTTGTAGAAGACCTTCACCCAGATATACCTCAGAATGCTGAACTAATTAAATATGCTAATTATTTAGTTGATGATTATATATCTGATGATTCCGTTTTTTCTCCAAAAATGCGGGTTTCTTGTAATAGTGATAAAGAACGAACAACAAATGCTTGTGAATCATTCCACAGTCATTTCAACTCCAGTTTTTATGTAGCGCATCCAGATATTTTTGAATGTATCAATGTTTTAAAAGATGAACAAGTTAATACATATATTAAAATAAATAGTGAATAATATTAGGTATAAAAAACGCAAAGAATATGTAACAAATTTAATTAATTTATATGTAATCAACCATACTGAAAGATTTGATTTCATTAAAAGTGTTTGTTTCAATTTTGCGAAAAAATAAAAAAATATATCTTATAATCGCTATTTCATTTAGTTTCCTTTTCAGGTGTTTTCCTATGGCATATGTTAGGGTATAGACGAGCATATTTCTATGAAGGAACCGTTCGCGCAACTGACCAGTTTACCGATTGTATACCCATAGAATTTCAACTACCTCAAAACATTTCTGACCGCTGCGCGCTACTGACCGTTGCCCGGAAGTTTACGATTTCCAATTTGACTATTCTCAGGAAAAACAGGTGTATTCCCCGAGTTATTGTCCAGAAAATTGAGAAAACCCCTCTTTTCCAGGACAGGAACTTGTCTTTCGCTCAGGAAAAGTGACAATGTGAACCGAGAAACCCCGCCTTCACAGAGTCAGTATTCCCTGAACTGTTGTCCTGAAAATTGAGAGAGCCCCTCTTTGTCGGGACAGCAGTTCGGTCACTTTCAATCTCTAGTTACTGAGTCCGGCTGAAACAGAAAAACAGGATGATTAGTATCGTTATGAGTCGGCTCACCTATTGATACAACTGGTTTTTCAGCTCGACGATAGCTTTCGGGTCAGGCCAGGTTCGGTAGCTGTTGCGGTCTCAACCGCATACGAAAAAGAACGGCGTCGCTAGCTTGCAATTCACCCCAAAATAATTCAGAAACCATCATACGGAGATATAAACCTAAAATCTAGTAACTTCTTTACATCCCCTCTTTACTTAAATATATATATACTAAAATATATATTTTTTTTATTAATCCCCATATATTCAAATCAGCTTCTACAGAACATAGTATGTTTTCCCTATCTCTGAAAAAATAAACAAATCGAATATACCTCTTCTGGCTTGAGTGGTCCTCCTAGTCCGTTTCCCTCTTCTCCTGGACATTCGTAGTGTCGGGGGTGGATACGTGCATAGGGACACCCACAGGTTGGGCATGTCCTCCTTCTGTCTCGTGACTCAAGGCTGTGCTGAGGAGACCGGCAGTGGACGACCTCAACACCCTCCACTTTCCTCAACGTCTTGGCATCGACAATGCCTGGACATCACTTCAATTAGTCCGCATCGGGAACAGAAGACCATGCCGGGCTTCCGACACTCGGTGCGTCGGTATCCATGTTGTCCACAGCGCCAGCAGGTATCCGGGGACATTTTTAAGTAACGGCATTCTCCGCTACTTCCTGCTATCGGTGGGCTTGGCGTTCTTGGTCCTGGGTTAACCGCCTTCCTGGCTTCCAAGGTTCGTTTCAGGTGAGCCTCTTTCGTCCAGTACTCGTCTCTCCTAGAATCCTCTTCTGCAGGTACGTCCAGATGCTGCGGGCCAAGAAAATCCGACGGGCTCAAGGATCGTTCCTCCTCGGCTGCTGAAAGAGCAGGTTCTGGGTTCCTTTCGACTGGAGGTGCCGTTTCGGAATCATTTCCCTTTGGTGACTCGAGTTTCCCAATCGCTTCTCCCAATTCCCGGGTAGTGTCTTCCATCTCCTGGGTAGCGTTCACCTCTAGAACCGGACTCTCCATATCTATTGATACAAAACACGGATTATCAGTTCCAATTCGCAACAAAGAAAAGAAAATTATGGCGTAGGTATCTGTGATCCAGAAACACGTGAACCCTTGAACATGTAACTTATATTTCATTCCTTTACATAATACCCAAACTCAAACGGACATTTCTAAATGTGAAAAAAAAAACTCTCAGTTCTTCGTAGAGTACTGCGGAAACCAACTAACTAGGTAGTTGTACTCGGACAACACGACCATCCGCAGTATGCAGACGGACTCGAATGCGGCGGTCTGAGGTTGCTCCCGGAGCACGTAGGGCGCGTAGTCTTGCACGTATCTCCGGGGGCCACGTTACGTTCGGGCCCAATTCAAACAAGATTTCGGCCAACTCCTTGCTTTTCTTTGTTGAGGGCTGGATTTTCTCTCGGGGTTTCTGAGGCTTGCGGACACGTCACAGAGGGGCTAGGGTTGGCTCCCATTTCGGTCGGACTAGTGTCCTTTCCCTCTGCTGTCCCCTTGCGCTTCATGACCGGACGACTGGTGTCTGCCTGAAGCAGTGGCTCTGGGGCGATGCCAAGAGTATGCAAACTGAAGCATATGTGCACATGTATCACTTTCCACTAGAAACATGACAAACTACTGACTTGTCCAACACCCTTATTATTGTGGTAATTTATGGATCAATAAAGTTTCTATTTCTATTTCTATTTCTATGCCAGGTTTCACATTGCAAAATGTTATATTTTTTGTATAACTAGACTTATATCTCTCTTCCCAATGGATGGATGCGAGTATTTAGATAAGTAACGACCATTACTCCATTTTCTGCATTTTTGGACTTATGCCACTTTTTCCGAACACGCGCCATTTATTCTTCCGTTTTTCCATCTTTTATTACCCATTTCATATATTGCCCTGTTTTGAAACACCCATGTATACATACAGTGTGTCCCAGCTAAAACTTGTCACCCCCTTATCTCCGGAGTCGTTGAAAGAAATGAAAATCGCTCGAACAGGTCGATTTCAATTCGGCGGGGGACACATTTTTCTGCAATTTCCATGTTCCAAAGGTGGAACCTTGGAGCGTAACGGGCATCAACTTTCGATTTTCAAATGGAACGCCCTGTATTTCATTGCATTTTTTAGATTCTTCCTGAAGAACTGATTACATCGATGTATCACACTTGGGGTTTAGCAGGAATGATTACAGAGATATAGAGTGTTCAAAATCGAGATTTTCCAACTTTAGGATCTTTTGGTGTCGAAACAATTCAATACCTACTTACTCACTTACTGTGGAGCATATAAAATACTTCATATTTGTTATCTTCTTGACCTCTGGAAACATTTGATACTTGAAAGTTTTCAATTCAATCAAGTACCTATTCACTACTTAATAACTGAATACTTTTCCAGAGTATTTGTCCAGCTCTGCTGGTGACTGAAAAAGTAACCATCTTCTTTCTGATTTTGTATGAATTGTGGTAAGTTTTCAATCTGAATGATTTATATACTATGATTGAAAAATCCTCATGTAAATACTTACCTGAAACATCAACAAAAATTGAATTTCCTTATCAGATGATTTTCTTCAGGACATTCCACATTCTACAGTGTTAAAACCAGAATTTTCATATCCAAGAAGGAAATGAATCTGCTTGTCTGTCATAATCTATACCATATACAATACTATACCATATTTGTTATTCATTATGGATCAATATATTCCGTTTTGTTTCTTACTACTCACTCTCAACATGTCGGCATGGGGAGTGGTGAATTTTCCTAAAGAAGATACAGTGGAGGCAGTACCTGTTGTGTGGATGAGGGGATCCAACCAATGCTATTGGCCTCCCTTTGGTGGGCTGAATCTCAAATCAGCTATTTCCAAATGCATGCTACGATCTCCTGAATGGGATGTACATGAAGCCCGGGTTATTGGAGAAGAATATGGTTAGTACCAACAGAATCCTGAATATGCTGTCAGTAGTATTTGAGTTGATAATGAATATTCCAGGAGATTTATCTGTTGCCCGCATGAAGGCTCTTGAAGCCAAAAATACTTCTGATTTGAATTCTGATTCAGACTTATTGGGACAAGGACATAAAAAAATTCGAACGAATGAGAGATATATGATAGATTCTGATTCAGACAAAGAGAATGATTATACCCCATCACCAGAAACATCTCAAATTTTGATGCCTGTCCTAAAAACAAGGGAGGCAAAAAAGTCAGGTTAGATATGATGCATGTATTATTTTTGTATGTGATTTGATAATTTGGATTGTTTGGCAGCACCCACTTCAGATGATTTCGAAATTGATTCAAATCCAGGTGAGGAATAATAAACTCTATTACTATGTATTGATAAATATACATTATGGCATTATGAATTGGTAGTCAATTGATGTTTCTGTTGGTCAATTGATAACTTCATAAAAAATATTCAAGATGTGATGGTGGATCTATGCAGCAGTTTCAAGTATTAATTTGTAAGTCGTAAGTCTTGAGTCATAAGGGAAAAATGATGATTTATGCAGCAGTCATAAGGACTGTCATGTCATGTTAAAATCATCCTTTCATTGGCTAATTTTGCTCATTTTATCAATTTTATACATGTTTTAGGCAACACATAATTGCTTTTTTTTTCATTTGTTTTGAGTCATAAGAGATGAATGTTGGCCAACTTTTCCTACGACTACGACGAAGTGCATGAACGATTATTTTGATAATCAATGACTGAACTCCTTAGGAGTTATGTCTTAAAAGTTACGACTTAAAACTGCTGCATAAATCCAACATGACAGGGATAACAATTTTCAATAAATTGATATGGCAGACATGTCATTGAATTGAGTAATGGAAATAGGGTTGCCACCTCTCAGGGTTTGACCCGGAGTCTCCGGGTTTCAGTAGGGCTCCTACGGGCTCCGGGTTGGATACTTTATTCTCCGGGCAAGTCCGGACACGAAAAAATCATAAATATTTTCAAAAGTACTCCATCGGAGGAAAGTTGGCAACAGTGGCAATTATATTACTTAGTTTGGTTCATGTCGTGGAGGGGAGAGGTCTAGAGTCGAGGTCTGGTTTCTGGTTACAGTCGCCTGATTTGTGTGTCGAGAATACAACATACCCACGTGTGGATTGGTCATCATCCATAGTCGAGTTGAGAACTTATCGAGAATTGTTTTGGTTTTACCGAATTGTTGACATTTCAGTGTATATCTAGTGCATTCACAAGATGAGCGATTCTAACGAATCTACCACTGACGCAGGGCCGTCGCGAAAAAAGGTTAAATATTTTTCTTCATTTAAAGATTCCTGGAAACAAGATCCTTCATATAAGGATTGGTTAATAAAAATCAATAATTTGACGGCAAAATGTGTATTTTGTAACGTTGAATTTACGATAAAACATGATGGAGAAAAGGCTCTAAAAACCCACAATAATAGTCAGAAACATTGTGCATCGTCGAATAATCGGGCTAAAAATCAGTTGTTGACTGCCTTTATGCCGAAAAAAAATAGCACCGATGATTTATATGTCACGATAATTGAAGTTTCACAAATTTATCATGGCGTCAATCACCATCACAGCTATTTGAGTACAGATTGTGGAATTAAACTCAACACGACATTATACAAAGATTCTGCTTTCGCTAAAAAAGTCCATTGTGGCCGAACTAAAGCAGAAGCCATTGTTATGAACTGTTCAGGTCCAAAAAGTATTGAATCTTCCCTGGAAGAAATGGGCGCGAACACTAATCAGACCATTCCATTTTCGGTTTCGTGTGATGCCTCAAATAAGGGTAATCAAAAGTTGTTTCCTGTGGCAGTGAGATACTTCAGTGTAAAAAATGGTATTCAAGATAAACTTTTAGACTTCATAGAGAATAATGATGAAAGTTCAGCTTCAATTACGAATTCAATAAAGATTACATTAGAAATGTGTCGTCTCAAAATGTGCGACGTTAGCTCCTATAGTGCTGATAACGCATCGGTAAATTATGGTGTTCACAATTCAATTTACCAAAAATTAGTTCTCTCCAATCCAAATATTTTAATAGCAAATTGTAACTGCCACGTTATCCACAATGCCGGCAGAAATGCTTGTAAGGCATTATCATACGATGTGGAAAACTTGGTTCTGAAAGTTTACGCCGAATTTTCCAACAGCTCCAAGAAAAGTGAGTTATTGAGAGAGTGTTTTGAATTCATGGATATGGAATACGAAAAAATCTTAAGGCATGTTTCCACCAGGTGGCTTTCTTTATTTGTCGCCGTCGATCGCCTCCTAAAATGTTGGCCAGCAGTGAAAAAGTATTTCTTGGAATTAGGAGAAGATGACTGTAATAAAACTGTTTGGAGATTTGTAAAAAATCGAGAGCACGGATTGGAAGAAGACATAAACGCTCAACTTACTTTCCCAGAATGTTATTTATATTTCGTTCACCATTACATGAATGTATTGAACACTCATATTCTTAAATTAGAATCTAAAAGTTTAACAATTATTGAATTGCATGATATCATGAACGAATTGAAGAACAATATTTCTCATAGACTGGCCGACAATTTTTTTGGTGCGAAGGTGAATACCGCTTTAAAATACCTAGGTAAAAGTGAAAAGCAGAAGTTTATTAGTGAGGCAAGCCTAGTATATAAGAAAACGATTGATACTCCTTACCAACACTTTGTACATCTGAACATAAAAAAAAATAAAAACATAACTTATCAACAAATTTTAGACGCTAAAAATTATGCAAAAGTCGCGAATATAGATGAAGATAGGCTTTACGATGAAATAGTAATTTTGAAAACTGCTTTAAATGAAATAGATGAGAACGAACTAAATGTGAAAAAAATAGACGAAATTTGGGTTAAAATATTTCAAAACGCAGAACTACCCCAACTTTTGAAAATTGTTGGTAAGATTCTCTCAATTCCAGTGAGTAACGCCTATGTAGAACGGGTGTTCTCTCTAATGGGGAATTTATGGACACATGAAAGAAATCGAATGAAAGTAGATTTAGTCAAGGCAGAATTATGCACGAAATTGAATTTCAATATGTCTTGTTCGCAGTTCAAGGAATATTTGGCAAAAACCGAACAAAAAAATTTACTAATATCTTGCAATTCAAACACGAAATATAAATTCAAATTCAAAGATTGATTTATTTTATTTTTGTATATATAGGACTGTTTTTATTTTGTTTTTCTATGAATTAGTTTTTTTTTGTTTATTTATGAATTGTTATTTTGTTTCCATATTTTGTGTTTTCTTATTTTTTGAGAATTGTTTTTTGATTATGTTTGATAAAAATATTTCATTTCATAATCTTCCGTGTACTCACTTGTACAGGTAGAAAATTTCGGAAGGTCTATGGCATCAAGCCATTTATTTTTCGTGAATCCATTTATAAACAGACATATTGTGCTCTCGGTCCTTACCTGGCAAAAAATATATTTTCAATTTAAAGGCAGTTGACCTTGAACCAAAAAAAAAATCCGCCTGCGGCGCCATTTCTTTGTGTTTTCACGAGGCTCCTCAAATGTACCACAATCTCCGGGTCTACAGATTTCAAAAGGTGGCAACCCTAAATGGAAATGAAGGAGAACTTTTTTATGATGTGATGACAGTCCCTCACAGCAAGATTATCTTTTGGCGAAGAAAGTCGATCGATTTTTGTTTATCCAAATTATTCAATAGGTATTTGAAGAGTTCAATTTTTTCTTTTCAAATGACACCCTGCACATTCTTTCTATAAATTCATTATATCCCAGACACCAGATATCCTATCTATCCATGTCAAAAAATGAAGATCATAATTATTATAAATTGAATGGATATCTAAAAAAGTAGCAATAGTGAAAATAAAATCCTGGATTTGTTAATGGGTCATTTCTGAATGTTCTTCAAATGAATGGATATGGAAATTGATCTAGAATACGAATATTACAACTAATTATAGAGGTTGCCATATTTGAATAACAAAAGTTGGTATCACTTCTGTTCAAACTGGAAATGGAATTCATCCTGCAACAATATCTAAAAGTAAAATTTCTCAAAAACATTATATTATGTGAATTTTGTTATTTGATTCCATGAACTAAAGTTAGGGGGTGTCACCTAGCTCCAGGCTGAAAATATTATTCGGCTGGTCAAGTTAGCCTCCATTCAGTTTTGCACTTCTATAGAAAAAGGCAGAAGTATAGACCCGTTTTCAACTATACAGCTATATTAATATTCATATGGAATAATATATTTATCATTGCATGAAAACAGCAACAACTGTTTGATACCAATAAATTTATTTTTAGAATTTGATGAAACAGGCTGTGTAGAAACCAACCCAAGGAACGATGATATTGAACCAGCCAATATAATGAAACCTACTACAGAACCTGATGAAGTGTACGTGAGCAACACAAGAGGTATCTGTTCAATTTGATGTTCCTATATGTATTATGCAGAAATTTCATCCAATATTATTTTTTTATTAGATGAACAGTTATTCAGAAGTCAAGTCCTTCAAAACCTGACCATACTACATTACAAAATGGATCAATTGGCTGAAGACATAGCTCAGATTTCCACAAAAAAAACTGGACCTGTATCTCCATCAATATTCTTCAACAGAGGAAGATTTTCAAACCTTTGAAAATTTTTAGCAGACAGAGATTATTATAAGCAGGTGGTTAGTATCATTGTCTCTCTCTCTCTCTTTCTCTCTGTTGAAATGATTTTCGTCTTTTAGCTAATGAAATTTTCAAGAATTGGAGGAAGCAACCCCAAAATCATGGTAAAAAGAATACTGGAAAAAATTTTGAGCAATCAACTTGGCATGACCTATAGTTGGATAGGATATAAAAAAAAGAACAATTCTTCAGTTCTACTCACAGCTGATGTTTTGATAGGTGAGAATTATTTTTATGGACCTAAACAATATTCGAAATTCAATATAATTCAATGCCCTATAATTCCCTTTGCACATTCCAAACAAAAGTTTGGATTCGTTGAATAGATTCAGTTGGCGGAGCATTTGATATTTTCCCCAACTTTTTGCGCGAAAGTGAACTAGTTATATACAAGATGTTTCCGAAATTAGAGCGATAAAAGAAGTGGGTTGTAGAAGGCGAAAGTACAAAAGGAATAAAGGATATGTTTTGTCGAGGAAAATTTAATTATTGATCAGTGGTAACAGCTGAACCCGAGCATTTTCTTTCAGCGAGATCAGAAGTACCGGAAGTAAATATGATTTTGACAATGTCGCCGGCGTTCCATTATAATTATGAAATGTGTGATGGTGAGTGGCTAATTATTATTTTTTCTCCAAATTACATTCCATGCGGCGTTTTCATTACACTTTTAATGTCATTTGGAGAAAAAAAAATGGCAGTTTAGTCATAGTATTTCAGGAGTAATTTTATTGTTTTTTTTTTTTTCATCAAAATTGACTATGAATATTGGTGCATTTCTGTTCGTCAATCAGTCATGCTACAGATATATTACAAACATTTTTATCAATAGAAATGAGGAGAGAAAAACTCATCAAATCTAGAGAAATGTATATATAGGAGTTATCTTTTGCAGATGCTGTAATGAATTCTCACCAAAAATCTGAGGTTGAAGCTTCTGCGAAACAGTGGCTGGTTAAATGCAAAGAGAGGATTGACAAGGAACAATGAATAAAAAGTGAACTTTGATCTAGAGTATATTTTCATTTTTTGATATACTTATTTTCTGTACCTGATGAAAGAATATTCAGTTTCTGTTTTGTTGTTGATTCAATGTTGTGAACATTAAAATGTTTTGAGAATCATCATGTTATTTTTTGTATTCGATATTTTGAAGACTAAGATTCGAAATAAAATGAAAGTTCCTCTGCTAGAAGGGTTGTTGAGGATTAAGACTGAATTTGTAATCAATAGTTCCTGTTGTGATAATTTTGAACCAACCAAAATTCAACACGACCATGTACAATTTCGAGAACAACAGAGATGAAATGGAGGAAAAGGATGAATTATTAGATGCATTTCCTGAAATGCAATTTTGAGATCTAAGTTTTCGTTTTTTATTTACTTCAGTATCTTATTGATACCGTTATATTTTGAATTTCCCGCTTGAATGAAATTGACGGTTGACATGTAGCCTTGAAAGCAGAATGCCATACCAAACTTGAGTAAAATACATTTTATTTCTATGGTTAAATAAACATCATTCAGAAAAATCGCCAATTCAAATAAAAATCGCTGATTTTCATAAATTTTCGCCTGAGGCGGGCTCTTTGCTCGCTGCGCTCGCCTGATGGAGAACGGCGATTTTGGCGATTATATCCTTATGTCGTGCGATTTCTATCAACTTATAGTTGGCAACCCTGCGTACCACCTAGCTGGCAGCGTCATTGTTCTTTTTCGTACGATCGTGTGCGGATTGTTGTATATAAAAAGCCGCCATCGAACCGGTTTCAATTGGATATAAAACCGAAATATTTCAACAAGCAGCATGGGGCGGCATAAGAGAGGTAAGAAAAATATTGAAAGCTGAAGAAACGAGTGAAAATTTTATCAAGGAGACAACACGTCAGCTCAACTTCTTCAAGTAAGTACTAACAATGAGATGATCATTAAATTACATTCTAGTGCAGAAGAAAACAAGATGTGCCAATAAGACCATACTCTTTATGGCTTTACGTTTATTCGTGCATAAGAATAAAGCCCTCACGCGAGGCGCTGTCTTTTATCGCAAATACCAAAATGCAATCTCATGTGAGGCTTGTGCTAGGTGTGCGAAAAATAAAATTATCATACAGATATTTTGAACATAACTCCTCCATACTTACAGGGTGAATCACGTGATTTACCAAAAATAAAATTGATGAGGCCCACAAAATACTTATAGTATATATCTCTCCAGGTACAAGCAGTACTTCTAGTACCAACGATTTATCCTCGGACATGGAAGTGCCAGAAGTGATGACGATACATGGTCAGGGTGAACCAGAAATCGACCCATTAGAAATTACTGCAGAGGATAATATCAATGACAGACAAGAAGATCAGGAGCAAATCAAGACAATTTCAGGCGAAAATCCTGCTGCTCCAACAAAGGGAGGGATAGACATCCACGAAGAGATTGCAGGGAGATGGAGATCATACCTTGAAAGTGGTTTGGACAAGGAAGGTAGGAATACAGTCATGCACAAATACCCCTCAATCAAAAATTGCATTGAGCTACACGTCCACCAAAATCAAACCTGGAATTACAAGCTGGGTTGGACGAAAAGAGTCAAAAAATGGATACTTATTTAACTATATTGTAGACTGAAATTGCCACTGGTATAAGCGCAATAGCAAAACCCCTGAATGAAATATTTTGTCGACCAACAGAAGAATCAAACAAGATCTTAATCGATTTAGTCAATGGTTCAAAATTGTTGATTGACTCCATGTACTCTCTGTCCCAACATAGAAGATACCTAATATTGCCCATATTAAACCCAACAGTAAAAAAGTTATGAAGTTAGAATCAAAGGAAATCAAGAACTTGAAATACTGGGTGCAGACCTGAAGAAACGATATATTCCGAGGCCAACAGGCCCTCTGGATATAAGAACCTCCACATCAAAATCTCAGTATTCAAACTACAGGCGCCCCTTCACCAAAATGAAGAAAAAAGAGGACGACAAGAGGAAACTCTTCAAGAAGCAGAACAATCAAGAACCCCAATACAGAAGAAGACAATAAATTATTACATAAAGATTGCTATCTTGCAAAAATTGATTTGAAAGACGCTTACTACAGTGTGTCGATAAAACATCCCAGTAAAAAAATTGTATGCTTTGAATATCAGGAATCCTTTTATCATTTTAATTGTTCACCCTTCGGGCTCTCAACACCACCTTATACTTTCACAAAAATATTGCAAGCAAGGTGAGGGAGATAGGTATTACATGCATTATATACTCAGATGATGTATTAATCATCCCACCCAGATATAATAATTGTCTTCATCATCTGAACATTGTAATACAGTTATTACAGGATCTAGGCTTCAATATAAATCATCAAAAATGCATACTAGATCCTTGTCAAACTTGTAAATTCCTTGGCTTCATTCATAATTCAGGAAGACTAGAATTATCGCTCCCTCAAGAAAAATGTGATAATATTTACAAAATGTCTCTGACCATGAAAGATAAAAAGTTTTGTAAGATCAGAGAATTTGGAAAATATATAGGCATTCTAGTTGCAGCATAAGTCCTCGTGAATCTTTGATATCCATCCAATTCTTCAGTTTCTCTACCAACATCTGTATTCTTCGAGAGCTACCTTTGAGGGTATCGGTGACAGTTTCCGGGCAGACTCATACCTTATCATCGTCAACAGAAAGAAAATAGAAAATTGTACACTTGCGTCGTGGATTTGGTTCGTCTTTTATTCTTGGCCGTAAGGGTTTACGCAGTTTCAAACATTGACACGCAAGAAATTGAGATTGCTCATTGTAGGTAAGACTTCTGAATTTTGAGAAAATGGAATGTTTTTTCCCTCTAACTTCGCAGAAAAATATCCCCTTTCACACCGACACACAACATTCTGCAAAGAAAGAGAAGATGCTCAAAATAATAATACCTATTTATCTTTTCTACAGGTAAAATGAGAAATGAACTGATTAGTAAATAACTTGCATGGTTATACTAGATAAAATATAAGAATCTTTTCAACTCCATTTTTACAGTATGAAAATTTTTTCATTATGTTTTCAACTAAATAATTCATTTCAATCATGATAAAGGTAATCCCTTCGAATTGTAGAAGATGTACCTAATTCTTTGAGCATGACGGTTTTTACTAGTAAAGCAAAAATAATTGAGGAAAAAAAGGCAATTCGGAATTATGGAAAACCATTTTTCTAGTATGATGATTTTTATTATGTTTTCAACTCTAGTCTTTTTTATTTTATGAAAGCATACAGCATTTAATGCTTGCATTGATGTCAGAGTACTGCCTGTTTCGTCAAATATTCGTATTTTTTCTCAATATTTATTTTATTATGTCTTTTGAGGCGGAAAGGTCCATTGCGGACTAAGTCGATTGGCCCATAGAGTATGTATTTTATTCTTTTCTATAACTTCCACAATAGGCCATATGTACATATCTAGCTCCGATTTCAAAAACTGTATAGTCATAAAGAGCTGCATAAAACTTTTCAATGCATAGTGACATTTCTTTTTCTACATTTGATTCTTCCTCCGAAAAACTTACATTTTCAAATTCTTATTTTTCAGAATAGCATTCGTCACTATCAATATCCGAGATTTCCTCAACATGCTGATCCCTCGAGTTTTTTTATAGTTTTTTGTTCTGTGTTTTCTTTATGGTAGAAGAAGTGGATTTTTTCATTTCGACCAAGATTCTGACTTCTTGTTGACATACCTCTACAACGAATTCGTTTGTCAGATGATAGTTTCCCATTTTTGTCGACGAAGAAACAACATAATGTTGATTTTTTCACTGAAATTTTTTTTAACATTTATGGTGATATTCAGCATTGACGAATCTGATTCAGATCTCTCTCTGCTATAGTCTTTGATGTAGTTGAGTATTTTAATCCCAGTAAAATGATTCAACTCTTTTTCAATTTCAATCAGGTTCTCACTATAAATGCTATTTACAGGGGCATCTGTGTCAGCTTCTGATTCGATTTCGGTGTCCATGTAACTTCCGTCGTTGCCTTCTTGGTTACCTTCAAGTAATTTTGAAAGATAACACTTTGCAAACTCTTCTAGTTTTTCGAAATCTTCATTCACAAACATAAATAGGCTTGTGAAATTGTCAAATCCATTCAAGTTGAGAAGTTGAATTATGTAGTCCGGTGAATAATAGTGGATTATACCACGAGTCAAGAATGATAGCTATTAATGCGAGTAGTATACTCTACCTTATTTACGACAACTTTGAGGATTTGGCAAGTTTGAATATTTGGCAATTTGTCTACCAATGTCTGCAAATTTGTTTTTTCCTATACATTGTATTGTACATTTCGATTTTTGATAATTTGAAAAGAATGAATTGGTTTCTACATGTGACGGACGGAGATCGATGTACAGGGTGGGCAAAATTGGGCGTTTTCACCGTCTATCTCAATAACTAGAGGAGTTATCGAAAAACCGATATACATGTTCTGGGTTCGATTTTGGAGAAACCTCGAATGGCTCAATCAAAATTTCGATATAATAATAATAATAATAATAATAATAATATGGCTTTTATTGCTGCTGCAACACCTTTTTACATTATATGTGGAAATAAATGAATACATAAATATATAACTATATACATCATATGAATCATATATATAAATCGTGAAATGCGGTGGCTGCATAGCAAAGGCAAAGTTCGCACTTCTTCAATTGGATATAAAATAACCAATTTCAGAAGCCGCGCTCTTCCACTTAACCTGGAGACATGATGAAATATAACTAAACTATTTAAATTAAAAAATTATAAAAAGTAAATTATCCTATATATAAATATGCTAGAAATGCATTAACATAAAAACAATATTTGAAGCCTCGCTCTTCTACTTTACCTGGAGACATGATGATGAAAAACTAAACTATCTTTATCGTAGAGAAAATATAAAAAAAAGAATTAACCTATAACTATGCTAGAAATGCAATGCAATTACAATCAATATGTGTATATCATAGGGGTGTACATAGGTAAGTATAGGTTGAGGGTAAGATGAAATGGGTAATGTAAGAAGGTAGTATTATATAAGTTATTTATTCAATAGAAATGAAAATCATGGGAAGAATCGGATATCTATCTCATAAATCATAATGTGGAAGATCAAATGATTATAATTTGGGCATGGTCATATTTATCTAATTGATTGGCCAAAAGAGCCATCCAAAATTGCAAGCTTCAGTTTTCTTTTGAAGATATTCAGACTAGCTATTGATTTCAATTCTGCCGGCACTGCATTATATATTTTAGCAATATCATACGAATATGAAGATTGATACAAGGTGGTTTTATGTTTCGGAATCGTTATATGATGTTTACCTCTTACATTCACATCATGAACTTGATTTCTGAACCTGACTTTATTGTAAAGATAAGAAGGATTCTTTGACGTGATTACTTTATGATAAAGAACGCATCTATGAAGAAGGCGCCTCTCTTTCATATTCAGCCAACCTATATGTTTGAGAGATAGTGAAATATGATCGCGTCTCCGAAGACCGCAGATCAGGCGGACACAAGCATTTTGAATTAACTGAAGGCGTCTGCTTTCATATTCAGTAATAGCAGGGCCATAAACCGAGTCAGCGTAATTGAAATGCGATAGTACTAATGAATCACATAAAGCTATCTTGCAATCTCGAGTCAGTAACAACTTATTGGAATAGACCATTTTCAGGCTACAAAATGCTCTTTGAATAATATTGGACACATGTTTTTTGAATTTGAGATTGACATCAAGCATGAGTCCTAAATTTTTTTCACAATCTGTGAAGACGATGGGCACGCCATTAATGCGCAGGTCAATAAGGTGCCTAGTACGAAATCGCACTTGCCTGCTTCCAAATAATAGTGCCTTTGTCTTGAGTGGATTTATTTTTAAACAAAGTTTTTCGGAGACACTTGCTAGAGATTCCAAATCGTTATTCATTTCGGTACATGCATCCTCAAGTTCGTCTTCTTTGAACTCATAATAAAGCTGTGTATCGTCAGCATAAAAGTGTGACGAGAAGTTATTGATGTATTTATTCAGTTGGGATGTGTAGAGAGTGAAGAGAAGGGGACCAATAATAGAACCTTGTGGAACTCCGCAGATGCAGCTCAAAGGGTTGGATTCATTTCCATGAATAATCACAGACTGTGTTCTTCCCAATAGATAATTCTTAATTAAATTGCTGGAGTCATGAGATAATCCAACATAATGAAGCAATGCTAATAGTATGCGATGATTTACTCTATCGAAGGCCTTGGAATAATCAATGAGAACAAGAACACACAGTTTGTTCTGATCGATTGCGGAGTACATGTCATCTGTGATTTTTGTTAAAGCCGTAGTGCAACTATATCCCTGGCGAAATCCAGACTGGTGTACAGGAAATACGCTGTGCAGAGTCATATACTCACGCATTTGTAGATTAATAATCTTCTCCAAGCCCTTCGATAGGGCACATAATATGCTTATAGGCCTGAGATCATTATAATCTTCTGGAGTAACTTTCTTGGGTAGCGGTATAACATGAGCTTTTTTCCATTTTGATGGGAAAACACTATTCCGCAAGCAGTGATTATATATGTGCGTAATAATGGGGATAATGAACGGACAGCAATGAAGTAACATTTTTATACTAATTTTATCGATACCAACTGCATTCGTTTTTATAGATAGCAAATATTTATAAACTTCTGTATCATTTGTAAGATGGAAAACAAACGGACATATATTATCATTGAAACGATTGTTGACGTATTCATCAAAGAAACCATCTTCCACGTAGTTATCGACCGAGGAAGCAGATATAAAAAAATTATTAATTTCATCCGGATTAGACAAGTGAGGAGGGATATCACCGAGTGTTTTATTATTAAAATTCATGTTTCTCAATTCCTTTCACATATTTCTACCATTACTAATTTGGAACTGAAGATAACCTTTCTTTTCTCTCTTGATTGCCCGATTGACTTCATTCCTGAGATCTTGAAAATATTTCCAATGTCTTGGTTCATTAGTGATTTTATACTTACGGAGAGCGTTATCTCTCAACTTCATCATCGCTTTGAGGGTATCAGTTAGCCAGGGAGCTTCATCTTCTTCATTCGTTTTAGAGATACAGGGGGAAATTGAAAATTTGCCGATTTCGATTTTATTTTCTGACTGCTTTACGGTGAGAGGTATCAAAAAATTTCAAACGTATATTTATACAGTATGATGCGTGGAAATCATTGGCATCATCAGAAATTTTATACAGGGTGACGTTGAGAAGATACGGCAGCCAATTATGTTTTTTCCAATGGAACACCCCGTATATTTTGGCACAGTTGAATAGTCCCAGGCGTTCACATTACAAATATATATATAACCCTACCTTTTCCTTCCACAATTTCAGATATATTCGCAAAAATATATTCAGTGTGTCCCATTTCTTATGGTTACACCCCCGTATCTTCTGTAAAAATAATTGAGGTAGAATTCAAAAATTCGCAACTGTCAGAAATATACAAATGATACACTCATGGAGTCATGGACCAAGTGGGGTCATCTCCAATGATAACACTGCTCGCCAGCAGCTATGGAATCATCGATATTTCTGGATAATGCTATCAACAGGCAGAATCGAGGTTGAAAATGACACTCTATATATTCACCAAAGGTGGAAAATGAATATCATAGGGAATGTTATTTCCAGACAAATGGATATTTGGTGAGAAATGAAATGGGAAATTATTCGATTTGATATCATTGTTATCAAGACATTTGAGATACAGAAATAATGTCACAAACTGTAGGCGGGGGTTGCCTTAGCTGTGTTCTTTTTGTCAATAGAGAATGAACCTTGGCAATTTATGAATAGTCGGAAAAAGAGTGAAATCATTTCCAAAACAACAAATATACACATTTATTCAGAATCAGAATATGAATAACAATTTAAAACATACCTTATGCTTGTACATGTACATCTTCTGAGACCCTGGAGGAAGGGCATCAGTGTCACAGCTTCAGACGACCGATGAAAACGTATTTATCATTCTCAAGGTAAATTCGCGACGCGTCCTTGTCAGAGTCCTAAGCGCCTGATTTTCGGGCTAACGACCGACAAGCCATTTTATCGGAGATGATTCAACATCAAGAAAAGACTTTCCGTGGTCGTGTTGTTAAAAAAACAGAGCTACAATTAGAACTCGCAGTCCAACTCGCAGTCGCACCGGTAGTCGAACTGTCGAACCCGCTTCCTTACGTCTTTTAAATAGTTGTCTTTATTTTCGGAAACGTGACAGTAAGGAAATCAGGTCGATAGTCCAGGTTCGTTGAAGTCAATGTCACGCCTGTGTTTATGTTCAACTATGGAAAAAAGAGTTCGTTCACGATTCGAAAATTTTGGAATCAATAAACAAAGACGCGACCGTTCAATGACTTCGAACCTTGTATGAATTTGAATGAATGAATGAAAAATAACCCTATTTGTGACATGCCCCTCCTCTGAAAACGACGGCCCCCGTCGTTTAAAAATGGTCAGATGGGTACTCCTAGCACTACGTACTAACCTATCATCATACAAATCTAATAAAAAAAAACTCCTATCCTTAACATAAATCATTCTTCAAAAAAAAATTACTGGGAATCACTGAAAATTTCTGAGAATTCCTATAAAAAAAAAACCTATCTAAAAACTGTCCATATAGTACAACTTAAATTTGTGAGTTCATCCACACACTTCACTGTCTTTAGGCACTCCAAACTGTAGTCTCTGGGTTTCATCTCGGCTCTTCTGGCATCTGGCTTCATAACTGTCGATTAACTGACACGACTAGTCAGCTATTGTTAATCAGCCTGGCTTGGCTAACTAACCTAGGAAGGACTTCCTGGCATGGCGTCGACGGCCCGGAGGTATGCTGAACATCTGGGTTGGCTAAATACCATAGTCCGGTAACGTCTTCCCTGATTTCCTCTAATGACCGAGTTTGGTTTGCCCTGAGGATGCTATCCAGCGGCTGTAGAGATGCCATCTCTCCATCAATCGTTGCATGGCTCTCTGTATTCATTACTGCCGTTCGTTGCTGTTGAAACAACGGTCCATTATTGCTGGCAAGGTATGGTTACGATAGCCCTTCTTGTTGGTTGCAGTGGTACCCTTAACGGTTGCCCTTATTCATTACTGCCGTTCGTTGCTGTTGAAACAACGGTCCATTATTGCTGGCAAGGTATGGTTACGATAGCCCTTCTTGTTGGTTGCAGTGGTACCCTTAACGGTTGCCCTTCGGGATGTCGTCAGCCTATTCATGCCTCCTGCTGTTGTTGATGCCAGAACTGTGCGTCCACTTCTTGTACGATGAAACCCATCAGTGCCTTTGTGTGTGCGATCACATGAAAACAAACAGAAAATATATGGCAGTTAAAAATCTTATATTAGAATATATATAAATAAACTTTATATTGCGATACCCATCTGACTCATTATACTAAATAAAATTAAACCGATTAACGTACCGCGTGACTATTTCTATTATTATTTTGAAACTACCTTATTGGATTTATTATGCCGGTATCGAGGTGACCGCTCTTATTTTACTCGAATATTGACATTGACCGTTACATGTCATTGTCACTGACCCCAGTATGCATCACTCGGTTGAACTGTTCACCTCTTTCATTAACCCATCGATAATCCTAATACTCATTTTTTTTTTCTCATTATATTTTTTTTTCCCTTTAATTTTTCCATAATAAAATCTTCCAGATAACGTATTGAAATTTGTCTTACTTAAAAAATGCCGCTTCCACCTATCATTATTTTTTCCTATCGTTGAACTTGAACCTCATGTATGTGTTATGATATCTGATATCATAACAAACGCGAACTCGAAACTCGGATATTATTTATAAGCAAAACTGTTTCGGATGGTGATTCAAACTAGATAAACATATAAAAACCCATTTCTTATTTCTTGTTTCCCTACTAATTATTTTTTATTTTTTTTTTCCACGAACTGAATTTTGGTTTTTCAAATATAAAAACCATCATTCACCATTTAAATTTTTTCCCAATTTGGATTCGCTGAAATATTTCTGTTTCATAAGCGAATGTCATTTAATCGGAATGACTGCCTTCCAAGAAATACCTTGATTTGTATTCCTAGATTTTGACTTCCTGATGTGTTAGCTATTTTGAACATTTTGGTACATCAAATACCTACACTTATAGTGAGAGTAAAATTGAATAATAACAAAGTGTGTATTAATTGGTGGCCTCATTTCGATTTTGTTAACAATAACAAATTCGTTCGAATGCAAATATCTATTAGAAATATCAACTAACCCAAGACTGTAAATTTATAATATATGAATCGCGAGTTTCTGCCATTAGCTTGATGAAACAGTGAAGTAGGCGTTTTATTTTTCCGGAGGGGAAATAATACTTGCCTAGAATTTCTTATCACTCGTTCCATGATATTGTCAAATTGTCATCTCGTCTTCTCGGTCGTCTTGTTGTTAGCACCAGTAAGCTTCCTGGTTTTGCTTATCGTTCTTCATAACAATAGGTTCTGCTCAGTTTCGGTTCATGATGGCTTTTTTTTAGAACTCCTTCTCTCTTCATGCATTTCTTGTCCTTAAACATACTCAACAAAAAAACGATTAATACATGTTCGATTACTAAATGGACAACGATTTCCTCTGGAAATAAGACAATTACTTTTGGAAACATGTTCATCTTGCGTTAACTACTATCGATATCGGCTCCCTATTTTCTACCAATGTGATTCTGATTCTCTGATACCCATTTTCTTCACAATATGTACTACCTTTGGTACCAAAATAATATTCACTTTGCGTGCTATCTTCATATGTGCATCTGTGTCAGATTTGCTTCAGAGTCCATCCTCCCTGCTCTAATTATTGAAACGTTTGTCTAATATCCTAATTTTTCGATATAGCTCAAATATCCCTACAATGTAGAACATTTTCCGGGAGTTCGCGCTCGAGTTCGCGTGATGAAACCCTTGAGCTCACTTGACGTTTGGTTGACCAACCTTTGCACATCATGGCACACCTTCTATCGTACAAACTATCCATGTACCTCAAAAACTTCAATACTTCATAAATTTACTATAACATCAATAACTTCATAATATCACATAAAACTCTCTTTTTCTCGCTATACAATTCGACTACTCCGGACCATTTCCTGAAACAACTACTCCCCTGGCTATTTGCCTCGACAGGTATTGAATGATACAGGGTGATGGTGCGGTATCCACAGTGACTCTTGCACTGATCAAGTCGTCAGCGAAAATATCTTTTGACTCATTTGGTCAACAACTTAATAACCTCTCTGGGTTCAATAAAACACTCACTATTATATCATCATCTAGCTAGTGCCCGTTTTGGGTCTTATCATAGCACAGTATCCCAATATACTGCATATACATTGTCATCAGCGACAATCAAAAACCTTTTTCATATTATTTTCCAGCCGATACTTCAATAATTTGAGATTTTTATCACGAAATTTATCCTGAGCATGTTTCCTAATGAAAAAGATACTAAAATCACTCAGAACTGTTCAAGTTATCTAAACAATACGAAAGTACGATAAAAATTAAATTTCTTCGTTATCTGATTCTTGATTTTCCTCCTAGTCAATTATTTCAGACATATCAATTTCGGTTACTTCTGGGGTCCACGGGTCATTATACGGTGAAATTCTACACTGAGAGAAACTGGATATTAAAAATATCTACCAGCTCTGATTGTAATAACCATTATAAGGAAATCTCCTATTCCTGATAATTTTATTATTACAACAGTATTCTCTCCATTCTGTAATTATAAAAATCGATTTCTTAAATCATTTGTAATACCCTTGAATGGACATTTGCTACCATCATAACGCAGGTGTGTTATGACATTATGAGAATTTTATAAATTCCAGTCTATTCAGATTTTTTATGGACATAGCTCGTTTTGTGAATTATGCTCATTGGCGAATTCAGATAATGTTTGTCCCAATAATCATAGCTGTTTGGGTTTCTAGCATTGTACGTTGACGAATAACTCTAGCAATTCACATGTATGACGGTTATTAGGCAATCATTCGACAATCGTAATTCGGCTCATTTCGCTCTAGTGTTTCATTAGTATTGAGGCTGTCAAAGATACAGATCGCGTTCATTTCTCTGTTCTCGGTCATGGGTGCCCGTGTTCAATTATTGTTCAATGGTTTCGATCGTCCGAATCGAAAGAGCCGTGTCTTGTTGGTGAATGTCTGTGATGTAGCAAGGTTTTGTTCTAGTGCTGGCTGTGAACCGATCTGTGGAATACACCGTGCATTGCATTATTGCAATGAAAAAAGTATTCTCCATACCCACTTTTCAAGGCCTAAAATTGGTTTATTCCAAAAACAAAATGATCGATGAGATTCTGAATCAAAATATCTGAGTTTCTGTGAGGGAAGTTTTATTGACAATTCTCATCATAACTCCGGAGGAAGGGTAAATATAAGTATTCAACTTCTCATTTCTCAATAAATTCGTCAGTAATGCATATAGATGATGTTTCTCCGAAAAAATCAATGAGTAATGTCAAAAAACTTCCACAGATACCCCAATATTTCAATTCAGAGACTAAACGTATTTTTTTGTTTTTTTGAAAACAATAACTTTGGATCATGAAAAGTGATAGTGTGGAAAGGATATTTATTTTCATTGCAGTAATTCAAAGCACGGTTTCATAATGCATACCATCGAATAATGTTGTTTAGATAACCTTATTACCACTGTTTGATGAATATACTAGAGTAGAAAAATATTGGGATAACTGTTGAAAATGAGCTACATTACAATAGCATGTCGAAATGTTAGGTTTCATGCAGATATCAGATAACTATAATAAAATGAGACGAATTACTGCGTTACCTCAAGATGGTTGTGCCAGTAATAAAAACATGTTGTTCTATGTCGATAGTCTAATAACCACTGTAGAGTGGAGAGTTACTGTTACATTTTATGGGAATAATTCCTATTCGACATTCTGTGTTATCATAGAAACTAGAACAAGTAGCAGTTATTCAGGAGCGGTGTTTTTATACAAGTTTGCAAATTGAATAAGCTGCCATAACTACAAGTCACCTGAAAATTCACTTCATCTATGGTAGCACATGAACACATCTGTCCCCTATTTATTGCAGATATCGTAATAACGGTTATCAGATTTCCAATTATGATAACTTGAGTTTTCTCTCAGTGTACTTATATGTTATGATTATTTGAATTTCACTATCTATATGTATATACTCCTCCATTTTCCTCGAATATTTAATACTGATATGAATTTAAAATATCAATATATCTAGTTTTTCTTTCGAACTCTATATTTGTCAAATAATACTCCAAAATCTTCAAGTCGATGATTTTTCTCGATAGACATTCCTATTCCTATTATTTCTTATCAAATCTATCATCATTAATTTATACCTATTAGTCTTTAAGTAATGATTATCTCAAAAATTGTCATTGGTTGATTGATTGAAAACTTAATTATTATCCAAACAAACATTTAAAAACCCTAAAAGTAAATGATTATATATATATAACATTAAGTTTGAAGAAATGTGTGTTTCTTCAAAAACAATATAATTCTTGTTCATTGTCCAAGGATCGTTAATACTAATACTTTGCGAAAATTTTGAAACATAAAGCTTGGCCTGCGTTGAAAATTCCGAAAAAAATAGATTACCTATACCCTACCGTTAATGAATTCCGTCATAAGTGATTACATTCTGCATTGGGTAATGAAAAAATCGTGGAAAAACTATTTAGGGACATCCTTTATCTTAAGTATCATCAGCAACAAATATTCCAGGATCCCCTCAAAGTTCCAGTTGCCTATTCCGCGACACTGGATGCTACACTTGTGAATTGTGTACCGCATATTTCTTCATATGGTCACTTTCACATATCTCGATAAACATAACAAAAACTCAATAATCAATGAAAATTCTCAATAAACTTTTATAATCATCATAAATTCTCAGCACTCATCAATAATCTTTTTTTCCACGCACAAGATCAAAATTACTCTTCTAAACAACATGTAAATCACCTTATGACATTTAAATTCTCGAACTATAGCACATCTTTATCAACTAATACTTTCTCTATGTTTTTCAATAGGCCATAAACAACTAAAAACAAATTGATATTTTATACTTAGTTTTTGTATAAGTACAGATGGTTTTAGCATGCCTATCTGTGTGCACTACCAGGAACGCCCCATTTGAAGATCAAACCGAGGCAGTCCAGTTTTAGCATGCTGGACATTTTTACATTCAATCCTCAAAATAATGAAAACTGTCTCACTAAAATATTTAACTAACTTTGATATTCATAATTTGATGAAAATTACATAATTAAAAAAGAAAAAGAACATGAAATTTGAAAAAGTGAGGTTGGTTATGAAGAACCAACCTCGGGAACGAGCCATTGGCGCCTCCACCATGTCACAAACTGTAGGCGGGGGTTGCCTAAGCTGTGTTCTTTTTGTCAATAGAGAATGAACCTTGGCAATTTATGAATAGTCGGAAAAAAAGTGAAATCATTTCCAAAACAACAAATATACACATTTATTCAGAATCAGAATATGAATAACAATTTAAAACATACCTTATGCTTGTACATGCTATCTTCTGAGACCTGGAGGAAGGGCATCAGTGTCACAGCTTCAGACGACCGATGAAAACGTATTTATCATTCTCAAGGTAAATTCGCGACGCGTCCTTGTCAGAGTCCTAAGCGCCTATGGAAAAAGAGTTCGTTCACGATTCGAAAATTTTGGAATTAATAAACAAAGACGCGACCGTTCAATGACTTCGAACCTTGTATGAATTTGAAGGAATGAATGAAAAATAACCCTATTTGTGACAATAAGACCAATAATTTAGTCAATTAGTAAATCAGTTGGTTGCGTTGACAAATATAGCCTTATAGAAGATGTCCAAATTCCAGATACAGAACAATTTTTTTTATGGAACACCCCGTACATTTTGGCAGAGCTGGAAAGTTCCCGTTTCAATTTCAAATATATATCTTATTTATCATCTCTTCGAACGCAAAAATATTAAGGCATACTAGAAATAATGGGTAAAGTATCATATTCAGGCATTCTGCCACAAAATATTATGATTGTTAATGTTTCCATCAATATTATGTGTCGAATTAATGTAATGTCACTGGACTTCAATACGAACATATTCTCATGATAATTTCGTCACAAGCCAGCTATGCCTATACGATATACCTATGATATACCTATAGTTGTCCATGAGAAGATGGCTATGGAAATGACAAACATGTAGGTAATTCATTGCCGCTGTCAAGAAGCGGATTGTTGATTTTTGTGTTATCCATCGAAATGCCTTATGAAAACTGAGAAGTATGATATGATATGTGTTTATATCGAATGTGGAAGGCAGAAAGAACAGGCAAGCGAAGTTTATTATCAACGCTATCCCGAAAGACGACAACCCCATGTATCAAAGTTTAAAAAATTAGAAAATAATTTGATGGAATTCGGATCTTTCACAAAACCAAGACCAAAAAAGTATGCCAAAGAAAATTATGACAAAGAAGAAAATGTTATTGGTTATGTAAACGCCTACCCCTCAGCGTCTTCTAGAAAAATAGAGAATGCTGTTGCTGTACCAAGAAGGAGTGCTCTGGCAATTTTAAAAAGGTATCATTATCGCCCCTATCACATATCTGTCAATCAGTTTTTATATCCGGGTGATTATGAAAGAAGGATGACATTCTGTAGGTGGTATGTAGCTGAATGCGAAGAGAGGCAGAATTTTTCCCATGATATCATATGGAGTGATGAGACACATGTCACTAGTGCTGGATTATTCAAAAGGCATAATGAACACCACTGGGCCGATCATAATCCTCAAATTCATCATGATAGGACGCAACAGGGTAGGTTTGGTTCCAACATAAGTTGTTTCATCAGGATACAGATTAGCCTACGTTATATTTGAAGAAAATTTGAGAGCGGAAAACTATATTCGAATTATGAATCGGAATTCGGAAGAATTGCTGGACGAAGAGCCTCTTGCTAGATTACCGCATACTTATTTCCAACAGGATGGATGTCCATCCCATAATGCCCGTAGAGTTACAGATATCCTGAATATAAAGTTCCCACAAATATGGATTGGTACAAATGGACCAATTCGATGGCCCCCCCGTTCACCAGACTTGAATCCTTTGGATTTTTTCTTGTGAGGATTTCTAAAAAACCATATATACCGCCGAAATCACCAAAACGCTGAAGAACTACGTGAAGACGTTATTTCAGCATTCCAAAAAGTGAGACCCATTCATATCACCAACGCAGTGAATTCTGTAAGGAAACGATGTGAAGTTTGCTTAGGCCAACATGGAAGACAATTTGAACATATTCTATGAAGCCATATCTATGCATCGACTCGTTTAAACGAATACTGATACAAGTGATTATTTCCCGAATGCCTATTGATTTCGATTGAGCCAGGCCGCTAGACAACCACAGACCGGTTTCGAGGATGTAATTCAATATCCTGCGTGGCATTAGCCAGGAAAGTAGTTGTTTCTCTCCCGAAATCTATTATTGTTGTTCATTCTATGAACACTGGGTGGAAATGACTGTGAGCTTTTCACATTTATTTATCATTTCATTCCACTGTGAGCATTGTGACTATTTCGTAGTTCATATTACGCCAGTCGGGCTGCCAGCCACTTCCGTATGGGAATTTCAGTTTTGGAGTGATTCTTTCCTCGGTTCTACTCAGATGGCGTTACTTTCATTTTATCGATGAAAGACGCCTCGGGGTGGATATAATGCCAACTTGATTTTTGTTTGGCTAAGCTTCGCTGAGTCGGCGGTGTTAGGACTACTGGCACTGCACTGCACTGCACTGATGAGAGTCAAAGAGCTCGAAAACGGTCTGTGGTTGTCTAGCGGTCTGGCTTAATCGAAATCAATAGGCATCCGGGAAAGAATCACCTGTATCAGTATTCGTTTAAACGAGTCGATGCATAGATTTCGGGAGGATGTAATTCAATATCCTGCGTGGCATTAGCCAGGAAAGTAGTTGTTTTTTTCCCGAAATCTACCATTGTTGTTCATTTTATGAACACTGGGTGGAAATGACTATGAGCCTTTCACATTTATTTGATATTGTTTTATTCATCTTAGGGGCATTGTGTTTTCAATATTCATTGAAAATGGATATTGGAGTTAAGAGGTTTTACTATTAGGAATACTGATGATTCATATAAAACAACCTGTTAACTTCTAATATTATCATTGGATTTCACGACTCGTCTTTTAGAAATATTTGAAAAACTGAAATTTGTCGAAAAATATTCAATTAGTGTCATTGCTTTCATAATTCACAATTATCATTCAATTCTCTTTATTCTTTACGTGCCTTGGAATAATCTGTTTGAATTGATTGAGTATTTCTATTATAGTATACCAATCAGGAGCTTCAAAAATCGTTCATGCAGCTTCGAAAATTGAAAGCGTAGAGCCAAATAATATGACAAAAAAAATTTCTGAACATACAGAAGATCAAAAGGTCAGTGCCGACTGCGAAAATATAGATTCATGGAAAACACCTATAATATCATCGCCACAACAAGAAATTACTCGGGTGGATGTATATAATCAGGGAATAAGCTTGAATGATCCTACTCCAGAAACTAGCTCAGAAAATCAAAAGGCTAACATATCTGGAGATGAAATCCTGAGTGTTCTGAATACTGAAGGGAATATGTTCAACCAGACACATGTATTTTGTGTTGTTCCTGGTGTAGAGATCAGCTTAGAAGACAGTTCTGATAGGGAATCAGATACAAAAAAACATGATGTTCAATTTCCGAATAATCAAGAAGACCTGAGAAACCAGGCGGTCACAGATATCGAAAGTCTGGTAGATACTGAAAGTATGAATACCAATTCACCACTTTTTGAATTGATTGACAGTAACGAAGCAGAAAAAATAATGATTCGGATTATATTGTTGGAGATTCAGATTCGGAATCATCCGGTCCTGAAGAAGAAGTTGCTGAAATCACTGATGAAAGAATTATTGAACTCGTGGACTACAGTGAATCAGAGAATAGCGAGGATAATTCGATGCAGAAGAATACGTTAGAAGCTGAGGAATGTGAAAGAAAAAGACGCAAAAGACACAAAGTTTCGATAGATGATTGGACCAGCCGTAAACAGAGAGCTGATATAGAAAAAGGAAGACCTTATAAAGGAAAAGAGAAAGAAGGAGGAAAATGGAAATATACCGGCCAAAAGAGTAAGCGAATTCTCAAGCCTAAGTGTGAGTGTCGTTTGAAGAACAAGAGATCTCAAATTGATTGTGGATTGATTGCTGATGCTGATAGACAACAGATATTCGACTTTTTCTGGAATTTATCATGAAAAGAAAAGAAAATGTACTGCAACATGCTTATCATGATGAAATCTACAAAAAGAACTAGGGATAGAAAAGAAGAAAACATGTCGAGACGAAGCTACAGTTTAGAGTATTACTTGAAGATCAATGAAAATAAAATCAGAGTATGTATAGAAATGTTTCACAGTACATTGGGGATCAGACCTTGGAGTAGTTCGAACTGGAAGAAGAATGAAAAGGCACAAATAATGATGAAATCACGAGAAAACATACCTGCGGATGAAGAGCAAGGGCCAACACCAGACTTCACACTAAGACAGCAGCCATACGTGTCATGAATAATTTGTTTAGAAAATTTCTCATCTAGTTTACCTACTATGGAATCCCATCATTGTAGAGCCCATACCACACACATTCTATTCTAATGACTGGTGCAGAGAGGAGAATGAAAAGCCACTTTGATTAGCTAAATTTTTGTAAACATTTGAATCAAAAAATGTCACTCTATTCCGTCCAAAAAAGGACGAATGTGATATTTGCATCGCTTTCAAAGCTGGAAATATCAGTGAGCCAGAGTATCAGTCGCATCAACAAAGAAAGGAAGATGCAAGAAAAGAAAAAGAAAAAGACAAAGAAAATGAAAACAACGTTTTCACTATGGATATGCAGTCAAAATGTTGATTTGTAGTTTGTAGTGGACTGTAAATTGATTAAAATGCTGGTTGTCTTGACAAATAGGTATATTTATTTGCCAAAGGCGTTAGTTGGGGTGTGAAGTGCACAATACAACAACTGAGAACAGACTGCTTTCTTTTTAACTCTCGAAGGGTATCCGAGGGTACGACACTTTCATCTCAGGTCAATTTCTTGGCGACAAGAATAATATACAGAATCTTAACATGCCGCCGGCCTTGAAATATGGTGATGTTTCAAAGAAATACAATATATGAATAAATCTATGATAAAATGTGTATGTAACAAAAACAAAATTTTGAAAATGACTGTCAGAATTTGAGTCCAAGAATCCTATACTATATATGATTAATAACTGGAGTTATTGTGAGTTATTCTCAAAGGGCGATAAACAAATTTTCGAAACACTGCACTTCACTTCACCCATAAGTGTCTTTATTGTCACTACTCTAATTAACTGGTTAGGTCCAGGATGTAGAGCTACGATGCGTTCCATTGTCTAACGAAGTGGCGGCAGGTTATACTGTCGAGTTTTACAAGTTTTTGAGAAAATTGCCACTTATATCTTTGTTGCAATTCAGCTAGATATTCTGTGGCCCATCGTTTCCAAAATTGCTGCTGTAATTTTTGCATATACTGGAATCTCGACAAACGGTTGTCTACAATGTCCTGTAGATCTGGATCGGGTAATGAGGTTAGTCTTTGTTCAATCAAGAAATGTGCAGGAGTTAGCACGTCTAAGTCCTCCGGGTTCTCCGACATAGGTGTAAAAGGACGGGAATTGAAGATTGCTTCTATTTGAGCCAACACAGTAGTCAACTCTCCAAATGTAAGACTGGCGTTTCCAATAATTCACTTCAAATGATTTTTGACTTGTTTAATATTCGCTTCCCAAAGTTTTCCGAAATTAGGTGCCCTAGGAGGAATAAAGTGCCAAGTGACAAAGTCTCGCGATAAATGGTTCGTGATTGTTTCTGTTTCGTTTTCCAGAAATTTGTACAATGATTCTAATTCTCTGTTCGCACCTACGAAATTCGAACCATTATCAGAATAGATATTTCTAGGTTGACCGCGTCTCGAGGTGAATCTCCTTAACGTAGCAATGAATGCTTCGTATGTCATATCGGACACAACTTCTTCTTCAAATAAACAAATGTAAGATTTAATCAACTCATAGCCTCTTGATTTTTTATCCTTCATGAGAATTGGCCCAGCATAATCGACCCCTGTGTTATAAAACGGTGGCGCTTGAGTTATCAGTGATTTTGGGAGGTTGCCCATCAGTTGCTCTAAAACTTTAGGTTTCGCTTTAAAACATGTTACGCACCGCTGAATTACCTGTTTGCATAATTTACGACCATGAACTGGCCAATATCTCTCTCTAATACTAGCTAATATATGTTGTGCCCCGCAATGCCCTAAACGACAATGCTCATAGCGTAAAATAAGTTTCGTCAACTCATGTTTCGGTGGTAAAATCATTGGATACGTTTTTTGATGATCATAGTTTGCTTGATCAATTCTACCTCCTACTCTAAGGATTTTATTTTTATTTAAAAATGCATTCAATGGTAGAAGCTTACTTTTCCTGTGGAGTTTGCCGTGTTGCTTGAAATATTCTATGTCTAAACTAAAATGCTCATACTGAGCTTGTTTGATTAAAATGTTTATAGAATTTTCCATTCCGATTGATGTCAAAGTTCCGTAAATCCTATTTTCCGTCGATTTGCGATTATTAAAAAATCTAATCAAGTAAGCTGTAACTCTCACCAGTTTGATAAAGCTAGAGTATTTACAAAATAATTCATGTTTACTATTAACAACGATATTTACAATGAAATTTCTTTGTTCAGGTATTTCTACATTTGGCTGCTTAATAAACTTTGATTTCGGCCACCTTGATTGTTCATCTGCTAACCATGCAGGTCCCATAAACCAGAATTTTGAACTAGTGAGATTATCGACAGTAACACCACGGCTAACCAAATCAGCAGGATTGTCTTCTGATTTGACATGATGCCACTGATTGGACCGCGTCAACGTCAAAATTTCACCTACACGGTTACCTACGAATGTTTTCCATTTGTTTGGTGGGCCCTTTATCCATGATAATGTAATCGTTGAATCACTCCAATAAAAAATGTTTTCAAATTCGACTTCTAGTGATTCAACAACCTTTTGAGTCAAGTTCGCTAACAATTGAGCAGCACATAACTCTGAACGAGGTAAGCTCACATTCTTAATAGGTGCTACCCGAGATTTAGCACACATCAACCTTGTTGTATAAGGATTACTATATTTACAATCCTTCTAAGTTCATCGCTAAATCTACCTGTATATCATTTAGCACTGGCTCGTCCCACGAGATCTGCAGTTGCCACAATTTTTGAATCATTAGTTTAGCCACTATAATTACTGGAGATAAATAACCGAGTAAATCGAAAACTTAGTATACTTCCGATGAGATGATACGTTTTGTTAATACCGTTCTACTATGTCTATCCTGTACACTTACTGAGTATTTGATATCGTCTATACTAGAATCCCAGTAGATTCCTGATATTTTACATGTTTGATTGGTGGACTAATCAATTATATTACTACTTAAATATCTATTGTTCACTTCGAATTTGTTTACTAGGCTCGGTACATTGGTCTGCCACTTCCTCAATTCAAATCCCGCTGATGAAAATATATTTGATAAATCCTGCTGTATATCTGAGATGCCTTGAACACTTTCACTACCTGTCAAAATATCGTCCATGTATGTATGTTTTCTTATAATTTTGCAAACTTTTGGATTTGTTGATTCATTCTCTATAGCTAATTGTTCAAGACATCTTGTAGCTAAATATGGAGCGGACGCCGTTCCATATGTTATCGTGTTCAATTCATAGCATTCTACGTTTTCCTCCGGACTATTTCGCCAAAGAATTCATTGGAACCTTCGTTGGTCCGGCCGTATTAATACCTGCCTATACATCATGGCAATGTCTCCTGATAGGACATATGTATGCCATCGAAACGAAATCAAAATTGAAATTAGGTCATTCTGTATAGTTGGTCTAACAAATTGCATATCATTGAAGCTCAAGCCCGAATCATTTTTTGCGCTCGCGTCAAAAACTACTCTAACCTTCGTGGTGAGGCTAGCTTCCTTAACCACTGCATGGTGAGGTAGATAACAACTAATCGATTCTTCCGCATCTTTTTCTTCGATCCTACTCATATGGCCTAGGTTTGCATATCCATTCATGAATTCCCTTTAATGTTTTTGTAAATTCATGTCTCTTTCAAGTTAATTTTTCATTGAATAGAACCTATCTAACGCTATTTTCCGTGATTTTCCCAATTTCACCAAGTTTTCCCTCAATGGGATGCTTACAACGAAACGACCTTGTTCGTTTCGCCCAAAGTGTTTATTGAAATGGTCTTCGCAATACTGTTCACTATCCGAGAGCATCATTTTCTTAGAAAATGTTTTCTAAATTTTTCTATATTCAAACACATGTTATAATTATTGTTAGCTTGTATATCAGAACAGTTCATGTTTCCGCCTATGATCCATCCGAGACTTGTTGATTGCAAATTTGGCTTGTTTTTTCCTAAAGGTATAATCTCATTGCGTAATAAATCTCAGTAAATGTTCGCCCCAAGTAAGATCTCAATATCCCCGCGTGTATTGAATGTTGGATCTGCTAATTGAATGTTTTCTGGGATTTTCAAACATGTATAATCAAATGAGACCGATGGTAACTCTTCCGTAATTTTCGATATAACTAAAGTACGAATTGTCCTACTAAATATTCCGTCTAATGAACTGATTTTTATTGTTGTTTGGTATTCTACATTCGGAGATGCTTCATTTATGCCCGTAATTTTAGATTGTATTCTTCTTTTATTCGAACCGAGTTTTTTTCATGAATCCATGGGTATTATAGAACTTTGTGACGCGTTGTCTAACAAGGCCCTACAAGTGTGTGCCTTGCCCGTTGTATCAAATACCTGCAATAATGCAGTCGAAAGTACTACCTGACATAAGTTCGTGTTGTCTAATGCATGAAGCATATTTGAATTGTTAGAGGTGGCAGCCGAGTTGCTATTGGTATGTTCCGAGCCTGTATTCCTACCGATATTCCTATTAACATCCGTGTTGTGATCTGACCTCGTATTTTCCGTGTTGTTTTGTGTAGTCAAATGTAGTAAAGAATTATGCTTTCTACCACATTTGAAACACCCTAAAGAGATACATTCTCTTACCAAATGATTTTTTCGTAAACAGTTCAAGCATGCACCAAGACTTTTAACCTTGCTTATTCTGTCATTCACCGAAAGATTCAAAAAAGTTTCACATCTGTATATTGAATGATCAGCCCTACAGATTATACAGTACATGCCTCGATTTGTACTGACGTATGTATTCGTACTTGGTGGTACCCGATTCTACTGTATTTTCTCCTTTACTTTCTTCGAGTTGCTCCAAAATCTCACATTTATTTTTCAAAAATGTATTCATATCCGCCATACTGGGTAAATCGTTGGCTATCTCAAACGATTCCCAATCTCTTCGCGTTATCGGATCGAATTTGCTTGACATTATGTAAATAATGATGGTATCCCATTCATCAGTTTTCAGATTCAGGGAATCCGTTGAACGTAAATTCTTGTTCACATTGTCGAATAGCTGTCTCAGTTTTGTGTGCGATTCCTTGATTATGGATGGTTGATCAAAAATAGCCTTTATATGATTATGTATTATCAATCTCTTGTTTTCATACCGCTTGCATAACATATCCCAAGCAACCTTATAGTTTGCTGCCGAGACTGTGATGGACTGTATAATTTGGATTGCTTCGCGTTCAAGAGATGATTTCAAATAGTAGAATTTCTGAATATCCGACATGTCCTTGTTTGCGTGCACTAAAGCTGTAAATGAATCCCTAAATTCAAGCCACTGAATATAGGAACCCCCAAAACACGGCAACTTTATCAGCTTCACTTGTGTTGATTCGAATCGACTTTCTTATTTTGCATGATTTCGATCACGTTCACCCTGTATAACTGAATATGCCGATATAAGATCCTTAGCCTTCGAAACTAATTCAAAATAATCTTTTTCGTACGTATCGAATTCCAAAACTTCTGACAATGCTCTATCTTCGTCTAATAATGCATCAATTTCAAATTGTACGTTACTAAATTCCTCATAGTATGGTTCTAATTTCGAAAGTCTCAATTCAAGCTGTGTCACTGTGTTGCTTGATAATTTAGTTACATCGCTATCCAAAGAATTGAAATAAATTTTGAATCGAGATAGTTGCTCTTTCAAAAACTGTCTTCTCTGTTTAAGTTTATCTACTGTTAACGCTATATCTATAAATCAAAGACCACGATCTCCGTATTGACTCAAATAAAACAATTGAGGATGGGTTATAAAATGATAAAAGAACGGACTCACTCGTTTCTTGAAGTTCAGTCTCGACTTTTTGACTGTAGCTTCCTATTTGCTACCTGCTCCCTTTGTTCAATGCTCCGTCATCTGGTTTCCGTCAGCTCCAGAAGCACCCTTCGTTCCGGTGCCCTTGTGTTCCCAAGTCTTCAACCAACTATAAAGTTTCACCAATTCGCTGCATAATATTCCTTTCACTTGTATAATGTCTTATTGTTTCACAGGTTCATTACTGCCGAAATTGTTTACGTGTTGTTTCAGTAATAATCCAACTGTATCATCTATATTATATTGAATAATATAGCCGAAGAATCTGTATGTCCCAAATTCGGAGTCTGTTCGTATTGTAGCTCACAACTCACAATTTCACTGAACGCCTTCCGTATGTATTCAAAAAGTCGATAATGTTCATTCACTTGCTAGCTGCTGTGACCACATCAGGCGAGACAAGGACCAAAATGTTGATTTGTAGTTTGTAGTGGACTGTAACTCGATTAAAATGCTGGTTGTCTTGACAAATAGGTATATTTATTTGCCAAAGGCGTTAGTTGGGGTGTGAAGTGCACAATACAACAACTGAGAACAGACTGCTTTCTTTTTAACTCGAAGGGTATCCGAGGGTACGACACTTTCATCTCAGGTAAATTTCTTAGCGACAAGAATAATATACAGAGTCTTAACAGGGCACTCACAGCTCAGGAATTCTCTTCTCTTATTTCTGAATTCTTAATTTAACTGATTTCAACGTTGACTGATGAAAATAAGAAATTGATATTCCATAGCGATGGTTTTACCTACCAAAATAGGAATTGTATTTTGGCTGATGCTCTTATGAATATCGCGATGACGAATGACATCATAATTGAGCAGAAATATCTCGAAAAAGGTCACACGCAAATGGAAGCCGACTCCATGCATTCGTGCATAGAACGCCGAATGAAAAATACAAAAATAAATATTCCTGCAGATTATGTAGCCATTTGCCTCGAGGCACGTCAGCACCCTAGACCTTATAGGTTCAAGTATCTAGAACATACTTTCTTCAAAAATTTTGATAGAATCCAGTTCTATAACTCCATTCGCCCAGGGTGAACAACAGGCGACTCAGTAGTTACAGATTTGCGTGCCTTACAATATAATCCGAATGGAAAAATATACTTTAAATTGAGGTTTGGTGATGATTGGACTGAGCTGTTCTCTAGAAAAAGGAAAAATATATCACCATTACCTTTCAATGAATTACCTGCATCATACAAGGAAAGAATCAAAATAAAAAAGCAGAAATTTGAACACCTGCAGACTCTGAAGCAATCTCTAGATATTGATTATCATTCTCATTATGATAATATTCCACATCAATTAGTTTGATTATTCTGTTAAATATTTCATTACCATTGAACTTTACCTTTCTCCCTAATACTTATTCAAAAATTTTTGTGTGAATATTATGGAAATAATATCATTCGTGTAAGAAGTAAAATTGGTAACTCCCTTGTTGTTTTTATATTTCGAGCGTGTGATACCTCCTAACCCAAAAAGCTTTTATTGAAGATCAGAATAATGATTGAATTCAGTCCTGATAGAGTTCATAAGTGTTCATAAGTGTCAGGAAAAGAAATGAAGGGCAAACCAACCCAATGAGAAAGAACAGACAGTTTGAGGTTCCTCCTGTATAAAAGTAGAATCTGGAGATATGACGTTTTCCAATTAAGGGGACGATATGACGGATGCCAAAATTGCCAGATTGAGATTTTCGATTTATCTGACATTTGACATTTCCAGAAGGGATTTGTTGTGTTGTGATCGGCTCTTATTTCGTATTTTCCGTTAAAAAATATAGAAAATCTCTTTTTGAGACTGTTTTTGTGAATTGCGATCTAAAAAAAGTGTGTGTATTATAATATGACTGACTGGTCAGTTCTGGCAGCATTTGAAATGGAAATTATATCGTTTTTTCGTCTCCTGAAAATGGATTTGATGCTGAGCGATTATATTTTTCTGGTGGAGGGAAGAAGTGGAATTATTAGATTTCTAATTGATATCGAAGTGATGGTATTATCAGTGGAATGCGAACGTTGTGGGAATATGTGTCCATTAGTGGAGAATTCTCTAAGATATAGATGTAATAAAAACATAGTTGTGCAAAGGGGGCACACATTAATAAAAAAAAAGTTGTTCCTTCAGCAGAAGCGCAAGACTGCGCACTATTTTCGAGGGACGTTTGGGACTGGAGCAAACGGCTTTGTTTGTCGGATATTCCATGTTATTACCGCAACCTCGTCACGAATTCCTCACGCAAGAATTACAGATCATAGAACACAGTGTGGTAGACTAGAGCAACTTTTGTAGGGAGGTGAATATCTGCAAAACATCAGGCCATGATAAGTATATCCATGATATCCGACATATATTATTTGTAGGTTTGCATCATGTTTGCATTGAGTGGTGCATAATCAATTCAACTTTGCTTGACGGAATTGAGAAAGGGGTGGAAATTGATGAGGCCAAATTTGGGAAAAGATAATACAATAGGGGGCGCATTATCGAGGGTCACTGGATTCTTGGGGGGATCGGAGAGGTTCCAACAACATTTTCTTGGTACCAGTACCTGACAGGACGGCCGACACACTGATCGGCCTCATTCGCCAGTGGGTTAGGCCAGGCACGACTCTCAGATTGTTGAAGGGTCTACTCCAATATGAATCAAGAAGGGTTTGAGCACCTCACTGTGAATCCCACTATCAATTTTGTAGATCCTGAAACAGGTTTGTTTATTGGAATATTTTCCTGTGAATGAGTATTCGAAATCAAAATTTCAGGTGCACATACCCAAAATATTGAAAGAACGTGGAGGGAAGTGAGGTCTCGTATATCTCCGTATGGGAGGAAGAAGGACCACATTATAGGCTACCTTGCTGAATTCATTTTCAAAAGACATTTCTCTTTCGGGAAGAGAATTCACAATTTCTTCTTGACAACCAGAAATATGTTCCAAAATAATTTTTTTCAAATTTTTAATTAAATAATTACGACAGTAAAATCATAGTGTTATTGAAAGTACATTATTCATTTACTTTCTCGACTCCTCTCAAATGCAAATTATTTTTCTTCCTGGGTACACCATTCAAATGTTCATCTGAGAGATATTTATAAATATCGGATAGTGATTCGCTGTTTGTGTGTCCGATGGAGTAGACGTATAGTGTCGACGTGCTACCACTACATATTTCAAAACTGTGAGAACTCATGTAAATTCAACATTTCCTAGAGGAAACAATAGTTTGTTTATTATTCTTGTGGGACATACTGATATTTGCAATAGAAACTCCGGTAAGAAGAACTTAATAATAATAACTACACCTACATATTATTTCAATAAGCCTCCTCAAGAAGGGAAGACTGCAGGAAACAGTTAAAATGTTGGTCACTAAATTATGTTCATCATCAGTGAAAAATTCAGTGAAGAAATAGATTTATTGAAACAGGAGAATAAGAATTTGATGGAAAAATTAAATAGCCAAGCAGGAATAATATCATCTATCGTTAATAAACATGAAATACATGAACAGTCGTCGTAATATAAGAATTTATGGAATGAAAGAGAGTAATAGCAGAGTGTTTTGGAAATGTTCAGAGGTAAAATGAATCTTGAAATCAATATATCGGATATAGAGACTTGCTATCGGGTTGGGAAGTTGACAGAACAAAATCTAGACCTATACTTGTTAAACTAGGTACCAGAAGAACAAGGTTTATGGTAATAATGAGCTACTGAAGAACACTGGTCTTGTAATAAGAGAAGATCTGACAACTGGACAGTTCAAGACATTGAAAGCGTCCATTTCAAAACTTGGAGCAGATGGTAGCGCATGGACAAATTTTGGTATAACATTTGTTAAAGTCAATGGAAATGATAATATACGCAAGATTTCGAGTCAGAACAGCTGAATCAATTGTGAAACTGTATTCGTCGATTTTTCCACATATAATTATTATTTTTATTTTATTTTATATCCACTTGATGTATAAACTTTTTGATTATGATATTTCGCATGAAAAATTTAATGATCACCCAAAGTCTGTTGCACTTCGTGCAGTTGAGTCATATTCAACTGATAAATTCTTACTTTATTTTTGTACGTAGAGATTACTTTTTTTTTTGGAGTCAGGTGTTCCTGTTCATTCACTCATTACCAACTGTATACCTATTCGAACAAAATATAAATAGATAAAATGAATTATCTCATTAATGACAGCGGATTTTTACCTGTTACCTTCTTTACAAGAAATGAAATCCAGTATTTCAGAGCGAGAGTTTGACATTTTTTGATTTGTGAATCATGGCTGAGGCGTGACAGTGAAGATCATCAAAATTAGTATTGGTGGGTATAATCTATACAGGGTGGATCGGAATTCCAGAGGAGGAGGATTGTGTATCTATATTCGTAATGAAATTCGTTGTGAGATACTCAATCATCCTGCTCAGCATTGCGAGCAATTATGGATGAAAATTAGAACGAATAAAAATTATTAGCTATAGGAGTAATGTATCGTCCTCCTTCTGGAGATGTTAATACGTTCCTGAAAGAATTCGAGGATACATTGAGCTCAATATACTCAGTCGTAGACAGTATTGTATGTACAGGGAACTTAAATATAAATTTGTTAGATTATGAAAATACATACGTCAACAAACTTTCATCAATCCTCAAATCCTTCAACATCAACCTAATAATAGATACTCCTACGCGAATAACAGATAATACTGAAACCCTTTTAGATGTTATCATAACTGCTGAAGAAGATGTAGTGGAGAGTGGTGTTGTGGATATTGGAGATATTTCTGATCATTTACTTGTGTATTGTAGACTACGATTGTTTGGTAGAGAGCAGGGATCAAAACTATGTAAATACAGAAATTTCAAATATTTCAGTGAAGAAGAATTCAAGAGAGATCTATATCTAACTCTTTTTTTCAGAATATATGATTTTGAGAATGCAGACGAAAAAATATCTTTTTGGTGAATTGTATAGTTAACTTATTTGATAGACATGCACCGATTACTACTTCGAGGGTTACTAAAAAAAGAACACCGTAGCTGACAGATGTTCTGAGACAAAAGATGTCGATAAGATATAAGGCTTTGAAGCGGTATAAAACAACACGATCAGATGTTCATCTGGAATTCTATGAAGATGTACGCAACTATACAAACCAGTCTATTAAAAGAGAAAAACGAGCCTACCTCATTCATATATTCGGTCAAAATAATTCGAAAGAAATGTGGAAAACTATGAAGGCGAATAACTTTTTGAATAAACAATCCCACGACATCTGTAGATCAATGATAAAGTGGACTGTATAGGTAGGTCGGTATTTATAAATTGTTGATAATCGCAATGTTATTAGACCTTCTGGTAGAGCTAACTGTATAAGAACTTCAAAGAAAACGAGGCTGTGATTTCATACCTTGGGTCCCAGAGGATAGAGTAGGCGGCTTCACAGGTTGAAGTTTGGAAACTGCTCAGATTACAGCAAAACTTGTCACTTTCCGAGCTGGCCAGCTATCACAAGAAATCTTGTTGTCTAGTCGAGACGTTTTATCGAGCGAGTCTTTCGAGCGAATATCTTCGATACAATTTTCAGCGGATAAAATATAATTCCTACTAAACGGGGTACGCTCCATATATTTTGAAGAATATGAAACACAGCCGGTCTCGCGATACTTATAAATTTAATGTGAAGGTGAAGGTGAAATGAAAAACAAATTTGATAATGATTAGACAAATACAAAGAAAAACAGAAAATTGAGGAAGACGGAACAGTCCTGCCAATCAAATCCCAGTGAATATAAAGATCTTCGCCCTATTAGTGTCTTACCTAGAACATAGAAATTCAGCTGCAAGAGCATCTTGAAAACTTCTTTTCATTGCCAACAATACAATCTGGATTTCGCAGGGGTTATAGTTGCACAACTGCCCTTTTACACGTTGTGGATGACATTCTCAGAGCAACGGATCAAGGTAATTGTACAGTTTTGATACTTTTGGATTTCAGTCGAGCATTCGATACGATTAATTACAATTTGCTATTGAATATTTTGCAATATATAGGTCTCTCCGAAGATGCTGTTACTCTTATCGAATCCTTTTTGAAAAATCGAACACAAAAGGTAAATTCAGATGGAGTTGAATCCCAATATCTTAATCTTAGCTCTGGTGTTCCTCAAGGATCTATTTTAGGACCGTTGTTATTTGCTATATACACAGCCAATTTGATGAATAGCTTTCAGCATTGTAGAATCCATCTATATGCCGATGATACCCAAATTTATCACAGCTTTACTCCGCAAACCTTGGACACTGCTTGTACCCAATTAAATGAAGATCTTGCTGCTTTTATCAAAGCAGCATCAAATCATGGCCTCATAATCAATAATAGTGAATCGAATGCGATTGTGTTTGGTCCAAAAATTATTCGTGCGGCAGTATTCAATTCAGACAGAATCATTTTGAATAATGAACATCTCAATTCCGTTGAAGAAGCAAACAGTTTGGGTGTTACATTGGACGTAGATTTGAGATTCGAGAGGCATGTAACTGAATTAATACAACGTGCATATCTCATGGTACGAACCATGTTTGGTCGAAGGCAGTTTTTTCCATTGAAAATGAAGAAACCCTTGTACTATCTATATTCAATTATTCAGATGTATTATACGGTCCTTGTTTAACCAGACGATATAAAAAAAATATACAGAATGTTCAAAACTCTCGTTTTCTACTCATTTATGGCATAAAGAGAAGGGAAAGAATTTCATATAAATTACATACTCTATGTAGCAATACTCTTTCACAAACTGGTCGAAAATAATACACCTCCATACCTGGATGGAAAAATTACTCACCGACCTGATGTACATAATTTCAATGTTAGAAACAAAGGTTTGTTGACCCTTCCAAAATTCAGAGTAGATTCAGTTCAAGATGGCGGCGACTGAGTAGACGTGTGCTGTGTTCCTCCTGAAAACTAATCAACTTCTCGGGTTTCCTAGAATGTTTAGGAAGTGAAAAGTGTATCAATACTGTGTTCACCCTATGGACTGACATTTGAAGGGGAAATAAGTTATAATTTTTGATAACTAGTATCGGTATCGTTAATCAAACATTAAATAACGCAAGGTTCCTGCGCACCAAATTGTATCTACAACGCAGCGACTGAGCAATCGATCGATCGATCGATACAAATAAACAATAAACCAGTTTCAAAGCCAAGCACCATCAGTATTCTCTGCCTAGCAGCTAGCAGTAGTTGTTCCGTGGTAGCGGAGCAGTCAACAATGCCGCGGCTGAGTACGCAAGTTTTATCGCAAACTACAACTGTAGAAGATCGCACTCTGCGCTCGCAAAAAACTGATACATCGAACGATACCACAATCGAACAAATAATTCAGCAAGTTTCATTAAATGTCGCTGCTAATCTGGAGGTTAAATTTGATGATTTCCATGAAAGCCTAGGAGGATTCCAGAGACAAGTTTCCGAAAATACTCATCGAATTCAACAAATTGATCTACGTATGGATGCTCTCGAGCAATATACTCGAAGGTGTTCTCTAAGAATATATGGTATTGAGGCTCAAAGTCAAGAAAATGTACTCGAAGCAGTTATTGATTTCTTCAAAACCAAAATGAAAATCAAACACTCCACACAACAAGATATCGAGCACGAGTATAGTATATCGAACAATGTAGTCCTGGTTAAACTCAAGTCATATGGAGCGAAACGATAAATTTGTAATACTAAGGTAGCTCTAAAAGGTTCAAAACTTTCCGTCAAAGAGGATCTCACACCATTTCGTCACAATGCCATCACTACTTTAGCAAGGAAATTTGGCCAACGAAATGTCTGGTCCATGGATGGCAAAATAAGAGTTATAGTCAACAATAGAGTTTCCAAACCAACAATGGAACTTCAGAAACGTATGCAGGAGATAGATAATAATGAAGAAAAGTCCTAAATAGGATGAATGAAGGCTATGCACAAATATCTTTGCAAATGCAATCGAAATCTTCTTTGTTTTATCTGTCTTCTTTTTTTTTTGAACGATCATGCAGATTATTTTTGAACTATACTTTGAGTTTAGGAGTTTTCCTTCTCCAAAAGTGAAAGGAATAATGTATTCTGTATCATTGTGTTGGTCAGTGTTATATAATATGGGATAATTGTAGGTGTAGGAGATTATTATGACCCTCGATATATTACATATTGTATTGACGTGGTATTGTGTAGTGATGACGACATGATAGTATCAACATATTTGTTATAAATGATTCATGTATGAATAAAGTACTGTTAGAATTATTCTACATCAGTTAGATATTGTTACAATAATGATACAATCTTATGCGTAATCGACATTTCGGTTATCTTTGTTTTGTATTTACTTTTGACTCTTAGTTCCGTGAGGATTTTGGTATTTCCTTTGAGTCCAATTATATCTAGTTGATTTGATATAGGTAATACTTCAACTTGGATGAGTTTGGTTGGTCAAGGTTATGCTTGAGCAGACTTTTTTCTTGTTTTTTTTTTCATAGGGACACTTGAGAAAACTTTAGATTTTCAATAACCTGATTTTAATGCTAACAGGCATCATAATTAATCGATTATAATACCCTTGAAGGAATATATGATTGTACTATATACTAATAGGAGGAGAACATCACCTTTAATGGTATGAGTATGCAGTTCAGAGTTGCCACACTTAATGTTAGATCGCTGTTCACGGGATTTCACTGTTTGAAAGAAATAGTTTTGAATAATGATCTTGATGTTGTTGTGATTACAGAATCATGGTTAACAAATGTATTGGATGAAACTGATGGCTATGATGAACGAAACGATATATTTCAAATTAAAGGTTACGACCTGGTAAGGAAGGACCGCCCCAGCAGAGGTGGAGGTATTGTTATTTACTATAAGGCCTATATAGCTTTAGAAACCATGCTTCAGATGATAGTCATTCTGAGCAGCTCTGGGTCATTTTGAAAATGGATAATGAACGTGTGGGACTCGGAGGAGTCTATAAACCACCGCATACAAGAATTTCAGATTTTATTTCTAGTCTAGAAAATAGTATTTCTCAAGTATTTCCAACTGTTGATGATCTTATTCTAGCAGGTGACAACAATGTGAAAATCATCAATTCATGTAATAATAACACAATTCAACTCTTGGATTTATTTGACGCATTCGGTTTGTCAATTGTCAACAATGAGCCAACCAGGGTTACGGAAAAAACTAGCAAGTTAATTGATATCATTGATACAAGCAATGAAGCTTTGTTAGTTGAAACACTCAATGCAGATTCGATTTCAGATCATTCTTTAGTATATTTTCAACTCGAATATGAAAGAACAACCTCAACAACATTTCAGGACATATAGAGACTGAAAAAATTCCAATTATGAAGATTTTTCCAAGACCTGGAGATGATGCCATGGTTTGATATTAATCTCACGAATGATGTGAATTTTGTTCAATACCTATTTACTTACTGTTTTCGACGTTCATGCACCGGTTAAAACAGTAAAAGTAAGAGCAAACAAAAAGCTCTATGGTTAACAGACAATCTCAAGATGATAATAAAAAATGAAAATTGTGCTTCTACAAAAATAAGAAATAAAAAAAAGAGGACTGAAATTATTATAAAAATATAAGGAACGATACAACTACTGCTATAAGAAACAAAAAAAGAGGATCTTTGACTTTCGTGCAAAACCAGCAAAACAGGAAAAATTATGAAACACATTGAATTTATTAGATGTTGTTACAAAAAAAATAAAGGCACAATTCCAGGAAATCGAAGTGATCCGAATGAAATAAATAATAACTTCTTTGATTCTGTCAATCAGTTGAGCTCTCAACCACCAATCTCAACTCTGAATCATTATAATTTCGAATTTCTCCATGAAAATGAAAATTTAGATTTATAGTGATTTAGAACGTATTGTTAGTAAAATAAAATCAAACATAACTGGCACTGATCAGATGTCTATTTAATTGATAAAAATTTGTATTCCTATTTTAACACCGATTCTATCTTATATTGTTAATTTATGTCTGAGCGAAGGCACCTTTTCAGAAATCTGGAAAAATGCTTTTATATTTCCAATCAATGAAATTCCCAAGCCATCAACATTGAATGATCTGAGACCAATTAACATTTTACCAGCCATATCAAGAATAGTTGAGAAAGTTGCACATGATCAAATTAATGAATATGTAATTGCTAACGGTATCCTACCTGAACATCAATCTGGCTTTCGACAGAACCTACTTGAGGGTTTTGTATGATTAAGAGGATTTTCAGAATAATGGCACATGAAATCAACCACGAAGTAGAAAAAGTAGACTTGGCGATTAGACTTCAACATAACCATTCCAAAATTTGCACAATGAGAATTCCATCTGTAAATGGTGAAATTCGAGATGGGTTAGCTGGTACAAATATTTTCAAATGCAACGCTTGCAATAGTACTATGAGTTTCAAAACAGAGAATCCCAAACGACAAAAATCTGTGATGACATTGGCTTCAGGAAGTACTTATGCCCATATGAGCGAACTCCTCAGTTCGCTAAATGTGCCAACAATATCTTAAAGAATATTTCATGGCATGGAAAATGAACTGGGTAAGGTGAACCCATACAACCCTACATATCATGTGATTTAGTTTTGATTATCAATATTTAAGGAATATGAAGCATCATTATTACGATCCATGAAATCCGCTGGTGAAATAGAAAAGAAAAGGGCAGTAGAAAATGAACAAATTTGTTCGGATGGTACTCCTTGGATTACAGTTTACGTTAATGACTCTTGGAGTAAACGTTCTCACGGTACTAATTTCAATTCACTGTCCGGTATGATTGGAATAATTGGGAAACATACTGGAGAACTGCTCTTTGTGGGCTTACGGAACAAATATTGCACGATCTGTGCCAGATCTGAAAATGCCGGAAAATCTGTGAAGGAACATGTATGCTAAAAAAATTGGTCCGGATCTCCATCAGCAATGGAGGCGGATATGGTTGTTGAAAATTATAGTAAATGCCTCAAAACCATTAAAGGAGATAAAAAAAAATTGTTTATCATAAAGGACGCAAATTTTTTACAAATTTGAAAAGCGAAGCTCTGACAAAACGAGCTGAAACGTCTATATATGAACACGCCAAGATTGCCATCCATATTGTTGATCTCCTCCGATCCGATTTGAGGAATGGATTGCATCATGTTTATGTTGATCACTCTAATTGCCGTGAAGGTATATGCAACACCGTACACATACAACACCAGTACAATCTATAATCACTTGAATGGTAAGTAGTGAATCTTTGGTAACCTAGGTATGACCTACTTTGTGGAAATTACTACGTTATTGTATGAAGAATGAAAACACTATTTACAATAATTTCTCCAAGCTGTTCATTCAATATTCCAGATGCTTTGGATCTACTTGTTAGGAAAGCTCATGTAATAATAAAAAAAGGAAATAACAATCGTGCTGAAAGATTGATGAATATCGTATCCAGGTTCAATCAAGGCAAGATTAAACCTAATTCGTAGAGGTTCATATCAGAGACGAGTACATTTGTCTGGATCACGTCATAATTAGAAATTCAACTGGCACTCTGACCCTTATGAGAGTTTCATGGGGCATAGTCCTGGTGGACATTTCATGAAATTCATTAGTGAAAATTGTCGACAACATCGGTTGAGATGCCGTAGAAGATTACTTAGAACATGTAGTAATGATTCTGATGTGCCAAAGAAAAAAACCAAAACAAATTCATACTCGAAGCAGAGCGTCAATAAGGAATATGGGCCCCATGCTGATGATCTGCAATTGATTGACAAAACTTTGTTGGAAAAAAAAGTAGATGTGATTTAAGAAAGATTACAGGTGATATTAAATGGGAAAGTTGCAAAAATAATCTCATTGCAACCATTTTAGTCGTTATGATATTTCATTATCTATATGGTTTACCCTTTCAATTTCAGGTTTCTGATTCAGAGAGAGATCGGATACAAATTGAATCAATAGGACAATTTGAAAACGCCATTTTTGAGAGTAAACGAAAACTTCGATTAACTGCTTCATTATCTGATAATGTTATCAAGAGGAGATCATACACTCCGTGTTACAGTATGGTGGAAGAATGCCTAAGAGCTTTTCAAATTTGGTCAGAAGCTAGGGAGTTGGAATAGTAAAGGAAAAAATTGCAATTCGAAATTTTGAAAATCTTGAAAAATTGAAGGTTGAGCACTCTGGTTTGTGGGTGAATCTTCAGATGTAAAAAATTGATCAAATCATATAGATACATATTTCAATTATGAAATTTCACTTAAGGAATTGGCATGGAAGAAGATTCTATTGAAAAAGTGAAATGTGCTTACTCAGCTGCTGAATTTGACCTGAAAACAAAGAATTGGGAAAGTCGTAGATGCAATGAAAAGTAGAATATGTTCAGCAGAATATGGTTACCAAATGAGATTGAAAAGAAATCACAATTATTATTATCAGGTAGGATTGCAAAACTTATTTTCCTTGAGTCTTTTGAAAATGTTATTTTTCACTTTTCATTTCAGATTCAAGGACAACTTCACATCTGCCAAAAATTGAAATGTTATTCCATTCTTTACATCAAGGACACTATCGACTTATTTGTGGAGGAAATTGAGAGTTTTACAAGGAATGCATTGCTCCAGAAATAGTGATAGATAATTCAGGAAGGGGAAGGAAATGTATCAATCCACCTTTTATTTTGAAAGCAATAGCATTACATGCAGCTAATGAAAAAAATAAATTGAAAGTGAATAAACCATCAGAAGATGATGTTCCTTCATTGAGATCTGTTGTGGTTGAATGATGAAGGAACATGAATGCTACAAAAATTGGTCTGGATCTGCATCAGCAATGAAGGCGGATATGGTTGTTGATGGTTTCAACCAGAATGAGGAAATGCATGGAGTTTGCTACTTCAAATTCATTGGTGATGGAGATTCAAGTGTATTTTCGAAAATTCAGCATTCTGTGAGATATGGCAAAGAAGTTCGAAAGATCCAATGCACGAACCACGCTCTTGCAAATTATGGTGAACACCTCAGAAACATCAAAGGAGATACACAAATCGATCATAAAGGACGCAAACTTTTGATGAATTTGAAAATCGAAGCTCTGACAAAACGAGCTGAAACGTCTATATATGAACATGCCAAGAATGCCATCCATATTGTTGATCTCCTCCGGTCCGATTTGAGGAATGGATTGCATTAAGTTTATGGTGATCACTCTAATTGCCGTGGAGGTATATGCAACACCGTTGGCGACATGACCAACAGCATTATACCAGAGTTGAAGCTCAGTACAATCTATAATCACCTGAATGGTAAGTAGTGAATCTTTGATAACCTGAGTATGATCTACTTGGAACTTACTACGTTATTGTATGAAAAATGTAAACACAATTTACAATAATTCCTCTGGAATGTCACTGTTCATTCAATATTCCAGGTGCTTTGGATCTACTTGTTAGGAAAGCTGATTCATTAATAGAAAACGAAAATAACAATCGTGCTGAAAGATTGATGAATATCGTATCCAGGTTCAATCAAGGCAAGATTAAACCTAATTCGGAGAGGTTCGTATCAGAGACGAGTACATTTGTCTGGGTCACGTCATAATGAGAAATTCAACTGGCACTCTGACCCTTATGAGAGTTTCATGGGGCATAGTCCTGGTGAACATTTCATGAAATCCAACAGTGAAAATTGTAGTAATGATTTTGATGTGCCAAAGAAAAAAACCAAAACAAATTCATACTCGAAGCAGCGCGTCTATACGGAATATGGGCCTCATGCTGATGATCTGCAATTGATTGACAAAACATTGTTGGAAAAAAAGTAGATGTGATTTTAGAAAGATTACAGGTGATATTTAATGGGAAAGTTGAGAAAATAATCTCATTGTTCAACCATCTCAGTCGTAATAATTTTTCATTATCTTTATGGTTTACCCTCTCAATTTCAGGTTTCTGATTCAAAAAGAGATCGGATACAAATTGAATCAATAGGACAATTTGAAAACGCCATTTTTGAGAGTACACGAAAACTTCGATTAACTGCTTCATTATTTGGTAATGTTATCAAGAGGAGATCATACAGATCAAGAGAATGACTGAGAGATTCCCAATTTTGGTCAGAAGCTACGGAGTATGGCATAGCGAAGAAAAAAGTTGCAATTGACATTTTTGAGAATCTTAAAAGATTGAAGGTTAAGCACTCTGGTTTGTGGGTGGATCTTCAGTATGGGTATCAACCCATTATGACCTAGCGTTACTTATATGTAACGCACGTAAAGGTTCCTGCTTATTACCACAAATGCAACATTTATGAACTTTTCCACTGGATGGCGCTGTAAACCTGATCCTCGGTAGTTGATTTATCAAAACGTTCAGTTGCATCGTGATATTCCAACTGAAAGTATTGCTTTTGTGAATTATTTTGGAGCCGAGCATGAGCATGGACGATGAGACCGACATTCGCTTCGAGTAAGTACTATATAAAATGAATTTGTCAGTCATTCATTGTTATAATCGAATATATGGGTATTTGAATATGTAGTTTTGATAATGGATATGTAATATTTGACATTTGTCAAAACTGGTCTAGTTGAGGGGCTCTCATTTGTTGATGTTACATATAAGTAACACTAGGCTTTCAGATCATTGGATTTTCGCATTTCAACTGAAGTACTATATTGATTCCAGAGCGGGTCTCACATTGCAAGAGGCATTGGAAATGGCCTACCTGGATGATATCGAGGAAATTTTCATTGAACCTCCCGATCCTACAGCTCTTACCGATGAAGACTCAGCCGATGAAGATGGTGGAGGTGCATTAGATAATCTCAGTGGCCGACAACTACGAAGTAAAGTTGAAATAAAGTTTGTAAACTCAGAAAGATTGCCTACCAATAATCAGGAGAATGAGGAGGTAATTTCAGATGATATCGCAATACGTAACGATAGAACCTCATTACCAGAAAAATCAGCCTTCAAGATAGGATTATCTGGGAGGGAGATGGGGATATGGAGGTTTCCAGCAGTCGAATATTTCCGGAACAAAACTATAATCAGTTTCTTGAAAAATCCCCTGTTGAAATGTTCGAAATGTTTATTGATGACAATATTATAGAATTACTTGTTAGAGAAACTCAAAAGTATTCACTGTTCAAGAATTGTCCCGATCCTCAAATCACTACGGAAGAAATGAGAACATTCATAGCAATATTGATATTGAGTGGATATGATCGTAAACCAAGTAAACGGCATTTTTGGGATAGTGGATTGGACATGAGAAATATTATGGTGAGTGATTCCATGAGACGTGACAGATTCGTTCAGATAATGAGGTTCGTTCATTTGGCTGATAACAGTTCCATAGATATCACCGATAAAATGTATAAATTACGACCCCTGATGAACTCACTGAAGGCAAAATGTCTGCAGTATTTTGTACCTCAAGAACACTTAGACTTTGATGAATCGATGATAAAGTATTATGGGCGTCACAGTTGTAAACAATTTATAAGGGGAAAACCAATTCGCTTCGGTTATAAAATGTGGTGCCTGAATGCAAAGGATGGATATCTTGTCGACTTCGATATGTATCAAGGCAAGAATCCAAATGCTGTTGAAGAATATGAACGAGTTTTTGGAAAATGTACTGCGCCATTCGTTTCGATGCTAGCAGACTTGCCACATCCTGAATATCCATACAAATTCAGCCTAGATAATTTGTTTATGAGCGTAGATTTACTGAATTTCTTACGTCTGAAGGGGTACGGAGATAGTGGTACTTTCAGAGAAAACAGAGTTCCCAAAAGCTGTCCACTTGCTCATAAGAAAACCATGCAGAAAAAAGATCGTGGTAGCTATGTATCTGCAATCGACAAAGATCATGGAATCATCATAGTAAAATGGGCGGACAATAATATTGTGACAGCTGGTTCTAACTGTTATGGTGTGAATCCCATTGGATATGTGAAACGATATTCAAAGACTGAAAAAAAATTCATAAATGTTCCTCGTCCATTCTTTATTGGCCAATATAACAGTAATATGGGCGGAACAGATCTGATGGATGAAGGTATATCAACCTATCGGATCGCTATACGTTCGAAGAAGTGGTGGTGGAGCATTTTTACTTGGCTACTAGATGCAGCTATTATCAATTCATGGATACTTTACAAGAAGAATAATCAAATAAGCCAACTAGATTTCCGTAGAGCCCTGGTTCAAAATTATTTGAGTCGTTATGGAATTACCCCAAAAAGTGCTGGAAGGCCTTCCACATCCAAATTTAGCTTGTCACTGAATAGAATATCCGATGAAGTGAGATATGATAGAAGAGATCACCTATTGATGTCAATTCCGAACAAGAAACGTCGACGGTGTGCTGGAGAAGGCTGCTCTACAAGTACCAGAACCATGTGCAAAAAGTGCGACTTGGGTCTTTGCATTGAATGTAATATAATCTTTCATAGTAACGGCAAATAGCCCTCCAGTTTGCAGAAATGTAAAATATTTCTCTAAAGCTGTAACCGAATAGCCTAGGGTTACTTATGTGTAACATGCAGTATTTCGAAATTTTCTAATAAATTTTTTATAAATACTCCATTTCTACATCAATAACCCTCCAATAATGCGTCCAAACCATTTTTCAACCAGAAAGTAAAAAAAAAAGAAATTCCGGTCATAATGGGTTAAGGGGCATCTCCAGATGTTAAAAATTGATCAATTCATATAAATACATATTTCAATCATGAAATTTCACTTCAGGAATTGTCATGAAAGAAGATTCTATTATAGGAGTGAAATGTGCTTACTCAGCTGCTAAATAAGACCTGAAAACACAAAAAATTGGGGAAGTCGTAGATGCGATGGAAAGTAGAATATTTTTGGAGAAATATGATAACCAAATGAGATTGAAAAGAAATCACAATTATTATCATCAGTGAAACTTATTTTTTTGGAGTCTTTCGAACATGTTATTCTTCACTTTCCATTTCATATTCAAGGACAACTTAACATCAGCCAAAAATCAAAATGTTATTTCATTCTTTACATCAAGGATATTATCGACTTATTTGTGGAGGAAATTGAGAGAGATACTGAATTTTAGAGCGAAAAAATGTGCCTAGTATTGATCAAGTTTTACAAGGAACGCATTGCTCCTGAAATAGTGATAGATAATTTGGGGGGAGGAAGGAAATGTATTGATCCACCCTTCATTTTGAAAGCAATAGCATTACATGAAGCTAATGAAGAAAAAAAAAAGAATTTGAAGTAAATAAACCATCAAAAGAGAATGTTCCTTCATTGAGACCTGTTGTGGTTCCTAAGGGAGTGATTACTGCTTTCGAAGAACTATCTGAGACCAACACACTCAATAATATAGAGACTGGTGGCATCTTGACGGGAAAGTTAGATGATAATGAATTGAAAATTACTCAAAACAAAAAAGTACTTCAGATTCATGCATTGCATCAAATGAGAAAGAGATTTTTGAATATCAAGAACAACTTGATTTGCTCACCATTGGATGGATACATACTCACCCCACCCAAACTGCATTTTTCTCTAGTGTGGACCTTCATACTCATTGCTCCTATCAGCTCTTGATGCCAGAGGCAATTGCTATTGTTTGTGCACCTGAGTACAACCAAATTGAATACTTCCATTCAACTCCAGGACACCGGTTTCCATCCACACACTACTGAAGACACTATTTTTGAGGTAGCAGGCCATGTAAGGATAGATGATGTGAATCTTGAAGTGATTGATCTGCGGTTGCTACAGTTTTCCCAAACAATCTGTACTGGCTTTGATTATCTTATTCTGAATAAAATTGCTCTGGTATGTGATCTGATTATCTTCTGTTATTTCTGTTTCTAGTTGAGACGACATGCCATACAATACGTTAATATATCAGATCGATCCACATACACTGATGATTCAGTATCAGAAGTAGCTTCATTCCCAGATAACATAAAGACGTTTTGATAACTTTCTGAGAAGGTCCTAATAATGCACTGATGATGTCCAGAGGCATTCGCAAGACGTCTCTAGGACGTCCACCTATATATTATCATTTTCTACATGCAAATGACGTCTCAGAACACTCCAATGAAATTCTCCAGAGACGTTCTGAGGAAAGAACTTTCTGAGGAAGTACTGAGTGATGTAATTAGAACGTCGATACTCGATAGACATCCGCAAGACGCCTCTAGGACGTCTATTTGGGCTACTATTTGGATTATCATTTGAATTTATAAATCTATGGAATAAATGAAGGTCTTTGGAAATAATGTATGGAGTAAGTATATGTCATCTGAAAAATCTATGTTCATTTATAAATTATTATTTTATGTAGATATTTCATAAAAATGCGAATAATTATGATTCCTTTTTTGAAATAAATAAGAAACAGCCACATCACTTATGGATTGCGTTGCCGATATTCAATTGAATTCAATCTCAATTTTTCATTACACTTCAAAGAGTTTCGAATAAGGGCTGTTTCGCTGGAACAGGGGTGGTGGATAGTGGTTAAGGATGCTCCTAGTCACCTTCAGTAATTAGTACTGTCCGGTACCGGGGCCTCAAATCAATAGAGCAAAAAAGACAAATTCCCCAGATGATATTCATATTTATATTTAGTGATAATGTATGATTTCACCTATTTATGGAAATGAAGTTCATTTGTAATTTTGACAATTCTTATTTGATTTTACTCATCTGAAATGTGCAAACCAACAGGTTGAATTATTCGAGGTAAATATATTGGTGTTGATCATGTTGAACTCGGTTGAACTTTCATTTTCTGATCTCCTTATTTGGTGAAAAGATCTAAGCTCACAATAATAAAGTTATTTATCAAAGTTTGCATTACTGGACACATGATGGATCATATAATCAATCAACTTTAGACATATTAAATTCTCCTAAATTGAGAATTGACATTTTTTATTTTCTCCTGTTGGATGTTCATCAGATATAATTCAATGTTCGACGTGGTAAACAGCAAGGAAAGTTGTTGTTTTCTGTCACAGATTCGTGATAGAGTCCCAATTCATAATTTTTTTCCACGCCCTGTATGATGAATGTCAATTTATCATACACCCAAAAACATGTTTCAATGTAGTCTTCTTTATTCTGACCGCCATCTAATATTGATAATTGGAATCAAAATTTCGCAAATATTACTACTGCCATCTATCAGACGAAAGCTGAACTAATTTACCCCTGAATTCAGACGCAATTTATGTAGGTCGCCACCAATTATTATCGACACCATTTTGTTAATTTTGTTGTTTTTTTGTTTTTTTTTGGAACGGTGTGATTTTGGAAGCCACAATTTGGGCAGGGTATGGCATTACAGTGTATCTAGGAGTTAAATCAATTGTCATTAAAATCTATGATACAAAATTTTCCAATGTTTAAATTTTTCAATCATCACCTGCTTTCTTTAACAAACGAGTTTGATTTCGAAAATTACTTCAACTCCTAGCTTGAGCTTTCGTCCTTACGATCATCCAAGCCGTTTTTCATTTGGACGTGAAACGTCGGTCTTAAAAAATACTTGATACTTTGAAACTTCAGCGTGAGCGAATAAACGACTAAATCGACTGATACAATACCTACCATCCTACCAATTTGATTTCACGAACTGTGTGCGTGCGACGTGAGCCGTGATGGGTGTGATGTCTATATAACAAGCAGCAAGTAGTAAACAAGAACCAGGGAATCCCTGAGACCTCGAGTTGTGAGTTGTAACACAATCATAGATCAACAAACCTTACAGATGAGACACTCCGCTCCTTTTGTTCGATGTACCGACACATGTGTTTTGTGACCTAATTCCTTTTAACTTTGCGCGTCACGGTTCCCGGTTCTCAAAATGCCAGGTTGACTTCACAGAACTATTCGTGGTGCAACGTTGCCATATCAACGAATATCTTAATATCAGGGATTCACTTCATTTGAAATTCTTAAAGCTTACACTGAATTGATATCATAAAATATTCCAATGTGTTCATCGAATGGCTCAGACAGATTTAATATCACCTGACTTAGATCTACAAGAAATAATTGATATTAGGAATTGAAAAATCGTTACTCCAGAATGAAATTGTTGTGGAGGATGAATATTTATTTTAAACTTATACAATATGCAGATAGTGCCTTGTAATTAGTTTATAAATATTTTTCTACAATATGAATCAATTCAACATCATATATATTTGATTCTCAAGTTTATTTCACAAAATTCGTGAAATAAATCAATTTGTAAAAAATATTTGAGAGGAATCAATTGAATACATTGAAGACTTGACAGGTGTGAGCTTCATCAATTCATTCTAACTGGTATGAAATTGAAGTGAATAACAAAAAGACTATCTGAAATTTTTTTATTATATAAATACAATAAATTTCAACAGCGTTTTCATGCATATGGAATTCATTGAGTGAAAAACATCACAATTTTGGAATTAGGATGTTCATAAAAACAAATCGAGGTCAATGCATATGACAAATACATTTTCTTCAACATTACCAGAGTCAAGTGTCAAAAAGGCCTCATTGGGGTATCCAACTTCCCCATATTGTTTTTTTTCTTGAAGAAAAAACTTCACTATAGGGGTGGTCCTTTTCGATGGATACCCTGTATAGTGTAGATACATAATGACTGAATTGATTGTTTTGTGTTCTAAGAGTGAATTTGAATACTAGTTTCAATACTAGTGTTGAAAACAATAATCATTTTCTGAATCATGGCACTTTACTTGAACAAAAGAGAGTATAGTAGGTACCTGATCAATTGTTTATCACTATTTGGTTGAAAAAGCAGTTTAGTATAATGTTTCATCCTTTGGAAAACCATGTAACTCAATGTTCTTTGGAATATCTGAGGTGTTCTTGCAGTTTATAAATACACAATGGTGTCTTCCACTAGGAATTGCTGCATATTGCACTTTCTGCTCACTCATTATACTGATTGGAGAACAAGCACAATCACAACTCAAATCACAATCTTAACTTCAATCACAACTCAAACCACTATCACTATTTGAAGATTTTTGCACTATTTGCTCAAGACTGATATAGAAGTGATTCCATTTTCTGAATTCCTTTTATTCGAAGGTGACGTACCTACAAGTAATTAAATGGCATTATTCAAACGATTAAAGTTGATTGTTTATTGATTGAAGTAAAGGGTTAGGTAGGTGCTTAGGTAGGTACCAGAAACACATGTAACATTTCTCAGGTAATCTGTTAACAATTGATATTTTAACCGAGTACCTTACCTGGATATGGAGTTCATTTCCTTCTTGTCTGTAAATTTCGGACATTGAAGGCGGATTCATGCAACATTCATTATAATTACATTTTCACTACATTAAAATTACATTTTCACTAGCCGCGGACTACCCGTTCATGCAACGCATGCTCATAATGAACTAATTATTCGAGGTTATGTGATCTGCTTGGATTTTACAAATGTTTACAGGTTATTTGAGAATATGGATTTATTTTGAATATAATATCTGAGGTGAATCACAAATAGTTTTGTGGAAAAAAAGATCATTCAATGATCTAATCTTGCAAATCAGTCGTTTTCACTAGAACCATAATGTAATTATAATGAAAAGTTAGAAGTTGGTCAACTTCTTAGTGCACTAATGTGATGAAAATGTAATGAAAATGTGTTAATGTGTTGCATGAACGCATTCTATGTCATAGGAGTACTCAACATTATTAATTTATAATGTAATGAAAATGTAATCATAATGACTGTTGCATGAATCGGCCTTAACAAACGAATTATCGATTTTGGAACTGATGAACAAATAAAATGCACAATAAACAAACGCTTTTATCAGTCACAGTCATGGTGCTGTCGAATGTGGAAACAGTGTTGCCAGATGAAAATTTGCCAGAGCAGTAGATGGGTGACGAAAAAACAGTAGATCATCAAAACTGAACAGTAGATTTCAATAATTATCACAATCTGCTGTTATAGTTAAAAAAAAAAAATGTTTGGCTCTCATATCTATCAAAAATCAAACAAAGAATAACAAAAAATAATGAAATGAAGAATAAAATTTGAAAAAATCGAAAATAAAAGGTTATATTCATTGATCAGACTGAATCTGATAATTCCAGTATAATTTCATCATACATTTACTTACTGTGATGGCCAATCAATTCTTCATTGTTATTGTTACATATTAGGTAGTTATGTCATATCGAAACATGATCATTCAGATCATTGCCTTGAAGATAAATTATTTTTGGTGAAGAGAAATCCTACAATGCTGGCTGTACTTAACTCATAACGCTGCTCTGACTCCAGCAAATTAACTTGAGAAAATGATCTCCCAATGGTTTTTGAAGAATGAGGCAAACATATTAAATAAATAGGAAATTTGGCCAAGTTCAAGAATACTATTGGATAGTCTCCAAGAAAATACTCTTCAGCTGAAAACCACACCTGATCAAGTCAGAAGCCTTATTTCTACGACTGCTTGTGTGAAATTTTGCCATTTTCCAGTTTTGCTTTTGGTTTAACGTCAACAAACAGTAGGTTTGATGCCTAAAACAGTAAAACGGAGACGAAAACAGTAAGTCTGGCAACGCTGTGTGGAAAACATATCGACAATCCCGAGCGCTTGCGCATTAGAGACACTGTCCCTTTGAACTTTGCGCTTTTGTCATCTCTCTCTAATTTTGTGCGCCTTGTCTGACTGTATTTGTCTGTAGGGTTTGTTAATCTGTGACACAGTATATTATCCTTTGTTGTAACCACGAAAAGCACTGCTGTCACGTTTTATATCAATTATATTTTGCTCCTGTATTATTTTGTTGTGAATAAGTAAATGATATACATCTTGATATACAGGGAAAATCTAGGAAATATCTTGGATTTAGATCGAACCTGAAAAAATAAGATGACAAGTTCCTATGGAATGTTTCCTCGAATGTTTTCTACAGGCTATAATAACCTGAAACTAAGAGTACAAAAAAGGTGCTCTAGTTCACAGTGTTCACACTACACTGTTTTACCACTAACCAAACCGATTTTTTGTACGCCTCGACACGTGTTTCGCTAACTATGTTAGCATTTTCAGGAGACGATTAACACTAAATGTCCTATTCTGGTGTGCTGCTTATACAGTGTGTCCATTTAGTGCGTAATTCTTAGATATCTCGAAAGCCATAATATACAGTCTGTCCAAGATAAGGTTGAACAGCATGGGGATCTCGGAAACGGTAGGAGATACGAAGTCGCTTGAATGGGGAAAAAGTTGCGCATTTGGAGGCTTATATCAAGAGCCTTCGAAAATTTTGAAAATTATTTTTAGTTTTTGAGTTATATCGAAAAAAGTGAATTTTTGGAATTTCTATTTTATTTTTTTTCTCCGTTATTATCAGAGATACAGAAAAACTGAAAATACTTTTTCATTGCAACTTTTGATGAGGTTTAACGTGGTGATACCGATTTTTTTATGCGACGTTTCGTATTCGTGGAACCATCATCAACTTTCGTTTTTTAAATACGGTCCTGATAATTTTTTCACAGATTCTGGAAGGTTTTTTTTATTTTGAACTCAACAATGTACTATACAAGGTGATTCAAATGTGTTTCGACCGATTTTTATCCATCATCAATGTTTTTTCGAACTTCCAAAAGAAAAAAGCCATCAGTTCCACTTATTTTTTATCATTTAGTGTCAAACTTGATGGATTAGTTATTCAATACTGAAAAGTGAATAAAAAATATTGCACTACATCATTCGATCAATGCAGCGTTTAAAATTGTTGATGAATTCTTACACGAATTACTTTAACAACTTAACTTTGACAATACCTACAGAGACATTCATAACAAATGTTCAAAATGATAACCATTATTTTCTGAACAAAGATATCCTCTTCTCACAGTTGTTTCTAGGACATTGCTAAGCATTTCTGGGGTTATTCTATTGAATGCTTCGAAGACACTGTCCCTTATTTCTTCTTCATCCTCAAAGTTATTTGCGTGTACAAAGTTCGATATAACCCCTAAGAAAAAATCCAGCTGTGTCAAATCAGGCGACCGCGCCGGCCAAGGGATAAAAACGCACGGACTTCTCTGGAATTATGTATCGGAGCGCCATCTTGTTGAAACCAACAGAGTTCTGAACTTCCGCAATCGGTAAATCATCCAGAGCTTCCTCAAGATGATTCTCAAGCGAATTTCTATAACGTTCGGAAGTCTGTGTTTCATGGTAAAAAGAAGGAACAATAATTCGTGTACCAAATATTGCAACCCACATATTAAAGCCGAAACGGTGTTGGTGTCTCGCTGTAATGTATAAATGTTCATTTTCTCGTAAACAATAATGTGTATTTTTTCTATCGAAGCTACCATGATTAGTGACCATGCATTCATCTGTCCAGATGATTGTTCGAAAGAAATCTGCAAAATTTTAACATTTCCTGGTATACCACTCACAGAATGTCTTGCGCCTTTCGTCATCGCCTGGTTTTAGCGCTTGACATATTCTGAATTTGTATGGATGGAATTTTTGTTTCCGCAAAATGAAATGGGTTGTTGATTGAAACCAGTTGATGAGGTATTAGTGTGTTGACTAATTTTCCTTCAGAATAAGTGGAACTGATGGCATTTTTCCTTTGAAGTTTCGAAAAAACATTGATGATGGCCAAAAATAAGTCGAAACACAAATGAATCACCTTGTATAATACATGGTTGAATTCAGAATAAAAAAACCTTTCAGAATCTGTGAAAAAATTATCAGGACCGTATTCAAAAAACAAAAGTTGATGATGGTTCCACGAATACGAAACGTCGCATGAAAAAATCGGTTTCACCACGTTGACCGTCATCAAAAGTTGCTATGAAAAAGTATTCTCAGTTTTGCTGTATCTCTAATAATAACGGAGAAAAAAAAAATAGAAATTCCAAAAATTCACTTTTTTCGATATAACTCAAAAACTAAAAATAATTTTCAAAATTTTCGAAAGCTCTTGATATGAGCCTCCGAATGCGCAACTTTTTCCCCATTTAACCGATTTCGTATCTCTTACCGTTTTCGAGATCCCCATGCTGTTCAACCTTATCTTGGACAGACTGTATAGAGAAAAACGTTAATTCTTAGATATCTCGAAAGCCATAATATATAGAGAGAAACGTTGAATAAAAAACTTTTTCAGTTACTGAAGTTGCTTATTTCAAAAATATTTTCAACATTACTGAGTGTTCTATAAAAGTGGGACGACTCGAAGACGGTTTTTTTAAATAAAACACCCAGTATTGTTCATTCGGAATTTATTCCACCGAGGTTTACCTTCACATCGCTGTGAGAAAAATTTGAATAGGTGGCGGCGTTGCCAAGTTATAATTGATAAATCTATTTCTCCCACTTTCCATTCACAAAATCATCCCGACATCTTTCGTCTTTTCATCCCTGAAAAAAAAAACAGTTGCGGCGTTGTCAAGTTATGAATAATTTCTTCATTTCCGCTACTATTTCAGGGTAATTTGTACGTCATAGTCCTCTCATTTATTTGTGTTGTAGAAATATTGCGTTGCTACGAAATAATCAAATTTCTTCATTGACCATTCATATATTTTTTCACTATAGGAACCAGTCACCTTGTGTACAATTGTAACGCGTTAGTTCAGACACTCACCGTACAGATTTCAAGTAGAAATTTCACTCAGTTTGAACGATTTCTGTAACAGAAAAACCCTTAGTTCCTCATCCGAATCATAGATGGCTATGCAAATATAACGAGCTTGATGAAAGTACTGTTATTCAAAGATGGCGCTTGTGAATCAGTGAAGAAGCAAGGTAAGATGAAATCATTCTTTTTGTATCTAAGTCATATATGGTGATCGATGTATTTTTTTTCTATAATTTGTTGGACAATGTATGGAATATTAGATATTCATCGATATTTGAGCAAATTTTCATGTGGATATTTTTACAACTACAGTCAACATGGCATGTGTACAATTATACACAAAATTACTCAATACATGTTTGGGTTTTGTTACATTCATATGTTTTTTTCACAGAAAACTGTCGAAAATGTCTGCTCATGGAGGTCTAACAGAAGCTGAACTTCTTGAGGAGTTAGAAAAGGGTTTGTCTGATTTCGAATGGTTAGGCAGCGATGATGAAAATAGTTCGGATGATGATATACCCTTGTCATTATTACGCGGTCGAAATCGAGTTGGCGCTCCGACAGAAGATCGAATAATCGATGATAACAATGATGTAGATAGGAGAGGAGATGGAGAGACCTACGAAGAATTCGAGGAAACTATTGAAAGAAGTCCGGATGACGAATATTTACCTAATGAACTATATGATGAATCATTGTTGGGGAACAAAGATGACATTCAATGGATGAAAGATATCCAGTATATATCGAGAGAATTGCCTGTAATGAAATCACGTTTGTCAGCTGAGAGTTCTGAGAGCCTTCCTGAAGAATTTCCAATCGATTATTTCTTCAAGTATATTCCAGAATTTTTCTTGGAAGACATGGCTGAAAAAACCAATATGTATGCTTTACAAAATGATATTATCTTCACACCAACTAACTTGAGAGAAATCAAAAGTTTTATTGGTCTCCATATTATCGCTGGTTGTTTGAAGTTCCCAAGATTACGTATGTATTGGAATAGGAGTTTGAAAGTTGATATTTTCCCAGATACATTGACGATAAATAGATTCTTCAAGCTGAGAAGTACTTTACACTGCGTCAATAATTTGACAGATCAAAATGGTAATGATAAATTGTGGAAAGTTCGTCCAATTTTCGATTCTGTGCTGCAAAGATGCCAACAGCTTGAAGTTGAAAGGAATATTTGTGTAGATGAGCAAATTATGCCATTCAAAGGATGATTTGCAATCAAACAATACATAAAATCTAAACCGCATCCATGGGACATCAAACTGTTCCTTTTATGTGGTGACAGCGGTCTAACATATAATTTTATAATTTATCAGGGCAAAACTACCGAGCTGAATGGGGATTTGATGTAAAAGTTTGGACAAGGAGCCTCAGTTGTATTACATCTTACTAGTTCATTAGAATCTGGCAAACATGCAATATATTGTGATAATTACTTCATGAGTTATCGCCTGATCGAACTGATGAATCAAAGATCACTACATATAGCAGGTACGGTGAGAATCAATAGGTTTCACAAACCACCATTCGCGCCAGAGAAAGAATTTCAAAAGAATATGAGAGGAACATCAGAACAGGTGATTTCCAAAGATGGCATTGTTTTGGTACGGTGGTTGGATAATAAAACAGTTGTCTCAGCATCGATTTTGTTGGAATCGTAGAAACTGATTTGGTGAAACGATGAAACAAACAGAGCAAACTCGACCTGAGCTGATCAAAAAATATAATACGTCAATGGGAGGAGTTGATATTGCTGATGCCCTTATATCCTACTATAGAACCAAACCTCGCTCGAAGAAGTGGACCATTCGCATGATTTTCCACGCAGTGGATATGGCGCTCGTGAATTCATGGTTGGAATATAAAAAAGTAGTGAGGTCTCTAGCTATTCCTCAAAATAGAGTTTTAGATCTCTTACACTTCAAAATGGCAGTTGGAGAATCACTAATCAAAATGGGATCAGAGCAGCCAAATCGAAAAAGAGGGATACCGTCATTTGAAAATCAGGAAGTAAAGAAAATACGTGAACGTGATGTTCGTCCATTGGCTGAAGTTCAGCTCGATGAAATAGGTCATTGGCCACAACATACCGTGGAAACCTTACCAGTACGTTGCAAACGTATTGGTTGTTCTGGAAAATCAAGGTGGATGTGCTCAAAGTGCAGAGTACATCTCTGGCTGCAGAAGGACAGGAATTGTTTCATTAGTTTCCACCAGAAATAAATAAATATTTGTTCACATTCTGTAGTCTATTTGATTTGTTGCTTCAACCAATAAAGGATTTGAGCTTCCTGAAATAGTTTCATGATGAGTAATTCTGTCTACAAATGTAGACATTTTTTTCATCCATTCACAAGGGAGATATCAAGAAAAAAGTTTTGAAGTTATGATTTAGAGTCCTATCCAAAAGACATTTTAGCAGAAAATATATTTTTTTTGTTGAAAAAAATAAATTGTGACTGAAAGGGTTCAGGCTCTCCAAGTTTGAATTTGAAACAAATTGATCCAAAATGCTACTTCCACAGATTTTATGCAGACTATGAATTAATTTTTTGAAACACACCTCTATTATTTGTGTAATGACCTGTCAAATAGCGCCAGAATCAAATATATCTTGAATTACTTACTTATAAGAAACAATTTTAAAGATTTCTGCGCCACTTAAGAAGGTGGAACCAGATATTCAATTTATAATCCATGTGTTTGTGAGTATTTCAGGTATTTTTCAGTGTATAATTGTGCTCCAGTGGGTTTTTTGGGAAACTTGATGATAAATAATGGGTTGACGCTCCGAACTAAAGAATGTACCGTAAGCAGGGGTTACTTTGCATACGTTTTCGTACATTTCTTATCATAACTTTTTTATTTATCGACACAATGGAGCTTGCAGAAACTATATAATATTTTCATGTTTCTGCTACAGGCTGGTTCAATTAAAATGTCAAAAATCGACTGAGAAATATATATATTTTTTTTGAAAATTTGGCAAAGTCACCAAACGAAAAGGGTTACTTTGCTAACAGTCAAGAAACCCACTATCAAGTGAAGTACACTCCCCATATTGGTGACTTTGCTACCATCATATGGTTTTAAGAATATCCCAAACATTAAGAAATATCAGAGTGGACATATGGAAAGTATTTACACAGGAAATGGCTAAATAATCGTTGGGCTAACATATAAAACTGTGAAACAAAGCTTTCATTCTTTTAAAATTAGAAATAAATACTTTCAATATATCAGAATGTAATTATAAGAACTTATAGAGAATAGCCATTCAGTTCTGCTCTGAAATAATGAGAACCACGATGTGTTTCTGGAGGAGGCAATATCTTCATGATATCCATTTCTGGAAGTAAGGAAATAACTTCAACTGATGGAAATCCTTCATTCTGTCTCCTAAAGAAAGTGATGTTGAATTCATTATCTACGACACTCAAAACTTTTCCGATGAAATGTCGTACACTCTTCTTTGTGGGGAAGGCTACCACCACAAAATCTCCAGATCGCGCCGTTCTTGTTTCTTATGATTGTTCGTCATTCTCCTCTTCCATCATATTTTCATTTTCTTTGGTTTGGTTTACATCCTCATTCTCCTTATCACTCTCACGTTCTTCTTCATTCTCCATTGCAATCTCCACATCTGACTCATCATTATTGGGGAGTTCAAAATCTTCTGCAGACACAGACTTTCCAGGTGCAACTCTGACCATTTTCTTCCTTCCTCTTTGTGCTGTGTTCGTAGAAGGCGAGCGAATCTCCTTCAAATAATCAAGTAATGTGCCACTAATGGATTCATGAACGTTTTCTGGCAGTCTTTGATTCGGCAATTTTTTCAAAACCTCATTTCGGTTCAGAGGCAATATCCCACAAGCACGAAAAGCACTTTTGATGTTCTTTTCATCTGTATATTTCAAAATGATTACCAATTTTTTCAGCAAATGAGGGGAAGTGGATTTGTTCACTGCTTTTTCCCTAGGGTTTCTCAACTTATAATCTGATTTTCCTCCACTGTTTCTTCAGAGGGCCATAATACCCGACATCTAATGGCTGACAAAGATGCGTGGAATTTGCTGGCAGAAAAACAAATCTAATGCGGTATTTTTGGCAGCTCTGAATGATATTCAAACTCAAGTGCGACGAAAGGTTGTCTCCTATTACCAGTTTTGGGCCATCTTTTTTCGAAGCCCATGGTATAACGACAGTAGCGAACCAGTCTTCAAAAGAATATGTATCGAACCATCCTGATTTTGTTCGGTTATAACGTGTGCCCGGTGGTCCTCCCAATGTCCACTGATCGTATATCCTTTCATCCTTGTACACAACATAAGGCGGCAAAGTTTTACAATCGCCTGTTATTGCGAACATGATGGAAATCGAAGATTTCGTTGCATTCAGAAGCCTTTCTGGGTATTTAGTGCCCCTTCTGAACACGCATCCAGGATGCCAGGATCATCAGTAAGATCAGTAAGATCAGTTTCATCATAGTTCATGACATTAGCGGCAGGTATCCCATCCATGCTTCTTTCAAGATTATCAAAATATCTCACGAATTCTTCTTCAGTTTTTTCAGCCCTGACGGATTCGATATTTTGACAACTTCTTTGAGTGAGTTTGTCTCCGTTTCGGTCCAAGAAGTTTAGAACCCATTCTCGTCCAGGAAAATTATCCTGCAACAGTGGAATTCTTTTTCCAGAACGGTCCAAGTACCTTTTGACTACGTGCCTTCCATCAAGGCACGACAAAGGGCTTCCAAACTAAGATGACGCTAGCAGCACATCTACGATGTGTCTTTCTTTCATTTCGGATAAAATAGTGAGCCCTCCCACTCTGCCAGTGTGTTTTCGATTAATTTCATTCCATAACGTCCTATATGGAATGGAATACAATCGTTCGCCATATTTCATTGATATTTCTCCTGCTCTTATTCTGTTTATAGCAGTCAATAGGGTTTCTCCCGATTAATTTCCATATTGGCGACTGCCTACCGTTCTCTTGTACTTGCGCGGCATCCTGAATTCTGTAAATATAAAACACAAGGCTCGATTGCAAAGTCACCCCGAAAATTTTACAGATTCGAACGAAAAATTATACATTTTCAATCAATCTACAAAAGTGAACGAAAATTTGTCAACATCTTCCCAAATATATGTACTATACCACATATATGCTCAAATAACACCACACGATTCATCTAGCCTACCATATTTTAAATTTGCTATGTGTTCTTTAAACCTTGTTTTTATGAATATATTCCCGACTTTTCAAGTGTGTCCACTCTATAACTTCCATGACTCCAATCATTATTTTCAACACAAAAATTTCCTAGTACATAGATTAATTTCATTCCCTCTGAACAAAGAAAGGTTCGATGCAGGACGAAGTGTTGTTTATAAAGTGGCTGGCGTCAGTGGCTATAATATCAAAATAGTAGATAAATTAATACGTAGACATGAATTCAAGTTAACACTTCGAAATTCTACGAATTTACAAGTGAAGAAAAAGAACTCTAGAAGAATCTCAATTCCGTTCAATCCCAAGTTTACGATGAGACTTGATAAGGTTTTTGAAGACTTAGGTTTTGAGAGCGTTTATTATTCTAGGTCAAATTTAGGCAATTTATTAGGCAATCCGAAAGATAAAGTGAACACCCTTGAAAATACGAAAATTCAAGAAATAAGTTGTGATGATTGTGATAAAACATAAGTATAGACCAAACTAGGAGACCCATAAAAACAAGGTTCAAGGCAAATTTGAAATATGGTAGGTTGGATATATCGTGTGTGGCCGAACATATGTTCAATCACAATCATGACACACATATTACTAACCTCAAATTAGTGGAGCAATTTAATAATATTAGGAAATTAGACGCATATAAAAGCTTGGAGGTATTCAAAAATAGTGATAGAGTAATGAATAAGAATAATGGACCTATTCCAAATACCTCTCCATATAGTTTAGTAATATTCGAATCAAGATTAACATGTGAACTCAACCATGACAAACATTAACTTGACGGTTAGTATTTTTCACGGTTGGGTGAACATATACCTGGTATATAAGCAGCACACTGAAATAGGATATCCAGATTTAATCTTCTCCTGAAGATGGTAACATAGTTAGCGAAACACGTGTCGAGGCGTTTAAGAAATCGGTTTGGTTAGTGGTGAAACAATGTAGTGTATTATCGTGCCAATGGTTCCAGTCTTCGATATATGTACTCTAGTTTATTGATGATAAAATGATCCACCCAGCAAACACACATATGTCAGCCATGAAGCAAAGAGAGCTCATTTGTGTTTCATGAGTGACATTTCCATGTAACGTATCTGCTATGTAGCTTTGATATGTCATGATATATTTATTTATGTATAAAAGGTTAGGAACATAACGTGAAACATACCGTACACATAACTGATGCTTGAAATGGAATATACAAATATTTTTCATTAAATCATATTCGGATGTATCAGGAAACAAAATCGCATGTATCACTTATTGTAGTAGATTGTAATTTGAATTTACCACGCACAAGCGCTGTCATATGAAAGGTCTAGAGGGGGGCTAGGAGAACAAGGAGAGTCAGTCGATGTACGAACCTTGTACAATCCACATGAAAGATAATAATGTAATAATAATCGTAAATGTAAATATATCAGTATGTCGAATAAAGTACGATCGAGAGTTAAATGTGTTTATTTAAAGTAACGACAAAATATAAAATTGGCGACGAGAGAAAACGGAAAGCGGACAGTAAAGTAAAAGTGGGTGACTCATCTCTGCCGGCATACTCGTGTTGAAGCCATGGGGATCCAATATGGCGCTGCAAGGAACAATAAAATAATTCCAGCCAGAATTGGAAGATTGGACAATATACAACGAAAGACTAGAACAGTTTTTCCTAGCAAATGGAATAAGTGATGAGAAAATCCAAGCTGCAACGTTGCTAAGTCTAGTAGGAAGTGCAGTTTATAAAACATTACGGGACCTAACTTCACCGAATTTACCGAAGCAGAAAACCTATGATGAATTAACAGAGCTGTTGAGAAAACAGTAAAGCCCGCATGTAAGTGTATATAGAGAACGCATAAAGTTTTATGCAACACATCAGGAACAAGAGACTATAAATGAATGGAACATAAAAATAAGGAGGATGGCAGTAAATTGTAAATTTGGTGCTATCTTGGACAACGTACTCAAAGACAGGTTCATAGCAGGCATGAAAAAAGGTCGCATACAAGACAGGCTGTGCGAGGAAGACGAAACAAGAAGTTTCAAGGAGATATTGGAGATAGCAGTTAAAACGGAGACAAACTTGCAAAAAAAAACTGCAGATGTCCATGTGCTACGAAGCAACGAGGGGCAGTTCAACGCAAGGTTTGGCAACAAGGCATTTCCAAATCGTAACCGCTACGGAAGAGGATACGACGGCGAGAGCGCAGAGCAAGCGCAACCGCAAAGGCAGTTTGGAAAGAGGGGAGAAACAAAATGGACAACATCGACAACAACAAGGAATGGAGGAAAAAGATGGAATGTACAAGGACAAGGTCCAACAGAGGTTAAATGTTGTTTGTGTTGTGGAAAAAGACATGTAAGTGACTGTATATATAAATCGTATAAATGTAGAAACTGTCATAAAATAGGGAATTTAGAAAGTGTTTGTAAACAGAGAAAAATTAGGAACCAAAACTTCATTGACCAGTATGTAGATGAAGAAGAAACTGAAACAATAATAGAAAATTACGAAATGTACTGTATAGCTAGCAGTAGTAGGGAAAACCCATATGAAGTGGAAGTTAAAATAGGTAATAAATCGTTCAAATTAGCAGTAGACACAGGAGCTGCAATAACAGCCCTCAGTAATGAATTTTATATGGAAAATTTTAATGAATATGAACTAGAAAAGGACGACATTATTTTAAAAGGATATACAGGACATATGATCAAACCACTAGGCTATTTTTATGCAAGTACCATTTTTAATAAAGTTATGAAACTAGTAAAATATCATGTCATAGACAATAAGGGACCAAACTTATTAGGTAGGAACTTTTTGCATGATTTTAATGTTCAATTGACAGTGACAGAGGTGAATAACCTCGAAGACGAAAAAGATAAAATTATAAAAGACTACCCAGAGGTATTCACAGATAAATTGGGAGAATATAAATTTTTAAAAGATGCTATACCACTGGAGGAGAATACTAATGCAATTTTTCTGAAACCTAGGCCTGTTCCATTAATATATAAATCCAAGATTGAAGAGGAATTGGAGAGGCTAACTAAGGAAGGAGTGATTCAACCAGTAATGGCTAGTGAATGGGGCACACCAATCGTTCCAGTGCTGAAAACCAACAACACACTGAGGATGTTGAGCTTGACCGAATTCAACAGAACCATCCAGCAGCAGAAATCATCATCATGGGCGATTTCAATGTACACAACACTGCTTGGCTCGTACACTCTAACAGAACGGATGAAGCTGGGCGACAAGCCGAAGCTTTCGCCATCACTCACGGCTTAGAGCAGCTTATCAAAGAACCCACACGAATTCCCGATGCCAATAACCATTCAGCTAACATACTTGACTTATTCCTCACGAATAATTCAGCACCCTACACCATAGATGTACGAGCTCCACTTGGCAATTCTGACCACACACTCATCTCCACAACCTGCCCATTTTTCATTCCATCAACTGCTCCAGCACCCCCACGTCTTATATGGCATTACAATTCTGGAGATTGGGACGGTTTCCGCATGTTTTTCTCCGAGTTTCCTTGGCATAGAGTATGCTTTGACTCTGAGGACCCTTCACAGTGTGCTGCGGAAATATCCGAGATCATCATGCTCGGAATGGAAACATACATACCTCATTTTTCGAAAAGATCATCACCTTCGAAACCCTGGTTCAACAAAAGCTGTTCTAGAACTGTTGCCTTGAAACAAACAGCCTACCATCGCTGGCGCAAAAACCCTAACCTCGCGACTAGAGCAGAATACGTTGATGCCAGGAATAACTGCAGCCAAACAATAGATGCTTCGAAAGAAACATACAATGCCAAGATCAGATCGAAACTCATAGATTGTCCCAATGGCTCCCGTTCGTTTTGGTCCCTTGCTAAAGCGGTCGGAAGAAATTTCACTAACAGTTCATTTCCACCACTGTCCAAATCCGACGGCACATTGGCAACAACATCGCAGGAGAAAGCGAATATTTTTGCAGAAATTTTCGCAGCAAACTCTACTTTAGATTCCCAAAGAAAAGTGCCGCCAGACATTCCACCCGTTGAGAGTCGAATGCCCGAAATCGTCTTCCGTCAACGCACTATCAGACGAATTTTGCTTGGTCTCAAAACGAATAAAGCTAACGGTCCTGATGGAATTCCACCCATTATCCCCAAAAAATGTGCACCAGAATTAACACCGATTCTCTGCAAGTTGTTTACCATCTCGTACAGGTCGGGTATTTTTCCATCATGCTGGAAGACAGCTAGAGTCCAACCAATCCCCAAAAAAGGGAACAAGAACCTGCCCAACAACTACAGGCCCATTGCCCTGTTATCAGTAGTCTCCAAAGTGATGGAGAAAGCCATCAATATTGAGCTTATCAAATATCTGGAGAGCTCAGGAATCATCAATGATAGACAATACGGCTTTCGCCACCGAAGATCTACTGGAGATCTACCTGCCTACGTCACCCATTTATGGCAATCTTCAATAGAAAAACACGGGGAATCTCTAGCTGTCGCGTTGGACATATCGAAAGCATTCGACCGTGTTTGGCACGAAGGACTCCTCCACAAACTACCATCATACGGCTTACCACCTCAGCTATGCCATCTCTTATCGAGTTTCCTTTCAGGCAGATCGCTTCACGTGGTAGTGGACGGTGTATCGTCTGATACCATTGGCATCAATTCCGGCGTTCCACAAGGATCAATTTTGGCACCAACATTATTCCTGCTTCATATCAATGATCTGTTGGGAGTAACAACTTGCCCCATCCACAGCTTTGCAGATGATAGTACCCTCCATACTGCTTTCTCTTCCAGAATTCCCATTGCTTCCCAGGAAACTAAGACCTCACGGCGCAGGCAGGTCAATGCTGTCAATGAAGATCTTGCTGAAATCACAGCCTGGGGAACAAACAACCTAGTTGAATTCAACGCCACCAAAACTCAAGCCTGCATTTTCTCTAGAAAGGCGGAACTCAGTATGCCCGATATTGTAATGTCTGGCTCCACCATCCCCACCAAGCCCACCATATCTATGCTCGGTATTTCCATCAGCAACACTCTTTCATGGGATAATCATGTCAGATCCATCGCAAAAGCTGCTTCCCAAAAACTCGGATTCTTGTTCCGTGCGAAAAACTACTTTACACCTCAACAGCTTCTCATGATCTACAAAGCGCAGATACGGCCTGTTCTAGAATACTGTTCCCACATATGGGGTTCAGCACCAAAACATACGCTGATGCTCTTAGATTCCATCCAGAGAAGAGCCATTCGCCTGGTGGGTGACGCCACACTCACTCACTCTTTGGCATCATTAGAACACCGTAGAAAGGTCGGCGACCTTTCACTTTTCTATCGATACTTCCACGGGAAATGTTCTTCGGAAATCTCTGCTATCATCCCTTCACTAGCATTACTAATCAGACGAACTAGACAAGCCCAGTCAGCACATCCTTTCGTTGTCAACCTCGAAAGATGTCGAACAGCACTTTATCAAAACTCCTTCATCCATAGAACGGCTAGGCTCTGGAATTCATTGCCTGTGGAAGTGTTCCCAACAACATATAATCTCCAAAAGTTCAAAAAAAATTCCAATACCTACCTCCTGTCCCTATCCTCCCTAGGAACGCACGATGTTCTTTGAACATCATAGGGATTCCCTCTCGTGCGCTCCAAGCGATAAAAAAAAAATCTGTGGTAACTACAAGACCACCGTCAACAAACACCTGGAAAATGTCAGATATCTGTTACTAAAAATCGAGGATATGTACACAAAACTGAACGGAGGTATGTTATATACAAAACTGGATTTGAATCAAGCATATTCGCAACTGGTGTTGGAGCCAAAAGCACAAGAATTGTTAACATGGTCAACACATAAGGGACTATATAGGATGCAGAGAATGCCATATGGGATAGCATCAGCCAGCGCAATTCTCCAGAAAACTCTGGAACAGCTATTTCAAGGTATGACAGAAGTTATTAACTACTTAGATGATATAATAATAACGGGGCGAACAATGGAAAGTCACATACGAAACCTAACAAAAGTGCTAGATAAATTAAAAGAAGCAGGGTTAACTTTGAAAACAGAGAAATGTGGATTTTTCCAAAAAGAAATCGAATATTTAGGGCATGTTCTTACGAGTGAAGGATTAAGAAAATCTGAATCAAAAGTGAAAGCAATAATAAAAGCACAAAGACCAAGCACAGTAACGCAAGTAAGGTCTTTTTGCGGAATGGTAAATTACTATGCCAAATTTGTACCGAATATTTCTCAAATTTTATCTCCAATTTACCAATTGCTATTGAAAGAGAATGAATTTGAGTGGACAGAAAAATGTGAACAAGCTTTTGTCACTATTAAAGATATGATTGCCCAAAACATCACCCTAACCCATTTCGACCCAGATAAACCTATTATTTTAGTGACTGATGCATCAAAGGAAGGAATTGCAGCCATAATGTATCAGAGGGATGACCAAGGAGTGGAAAGACCAGTAGCCTGCACATCAAGAACATTGATGCCAGCAGAAAAAGGGTATGCCACAATCGACCTGGAAGCATTAGCAATAATACATGGAGTTCGAAAATTTTCCACCTATTTACAAGGGATTCCATACACTATAAGAACTGACCACAAACCACTGATAGGGTTATTCAAAGAAACCAGAGAAATACCGTTGAGGCATAAGGACAGATTACAAAGATAGGCAGTGTTTTTGTCAGGTTACAATTATGTTCTAGAATACATAAAAGGATCACAAAATTATTTTGCAGACTGTATGTCCAGAATACCAATGAAAATAAATACAGTGTCAGACGAACATAATTGGGAGGGATACCTGAATTTTGCTGAAACCACCAATGAATGGCCTGTAGATAATAACAAAGTGAGGGAAGAAACAGAGAAGGATGAAGAATTACAACAGGTGAAAACTTTTATACAAGAGGGATGGCCAAGAAAGGTACACGAAAAATATAGACCTTACTTCAATAGACGAGAAAAACTAACTATGGACAATGGATGTATAGTATGGGGAAAACGAATCATAATCCCTAAATCACTGCAGAAAATGATGTTATATGAGCTTCATAGTGGACATTTAGGCATCACCAAGACCAAATCACTAGGACGATCATACCTATGGTGGCCAAAAATGGACGAGGCTATAGAAGTGAGGACAAAAGCATGTGTAGCATGTTTGAAAAGTCTACCCGACCCACCTAAAGCCGAACCAACACCATGGCCCATAGCAGAAAGAGCATGGGAACGAATACATATTGATTTTTTTGAGCTAAGACATGGTGAGAATTACTTACTAATAGTAGATGCATTAACCAAGTGGATAGAAGTGTTCCCGATGAAGAACATGACAAGCAGAGAAACCGAAGAAAAGTTGAGGGAGACATTCAGCAGATTTGGAATACCAAATACAGTGGTATCAGATAATGGTAGACAACTAGTTTCCAAGGAATTAGAAACATTTTTTACTAAAAATGGCATTAAACACCTTACATCCCCACCATTTAATCCAGCCAGCAATGGCGCGGCTGAAAATGCTGTAAAAACTGTGAAGTACAAACTTAAAGCAGCAATAGCAGCAAATAAATCAGCAGAACCAGTAACAACACTATTGGCAAGATTTCTTTTAAACTATAGAAATACAATGCCCTGTTCAACAGGAAAAACACCAGCAGAATTAATGTTCCAGAGGAAATCAAGAACGAGGCTGGATCTATTGTTGAAATCAAGTAAGGGAAGTGGAAATAATCAAGAAGCTGTTGGAAACATGAGAAAAAGAGAAGAAAGTAACTCGAAAAGGGGAGGAAGAAGAATAAAATATGCCATCGGGGAAGCAGTCATAGTCAGGGACTACAGGAAGATGAACACAAAAGGATGGACAACAGCAGAAGTGGAAAAACAAGTAGGAAACGCAATCTACCTATGCAGACTAAATACAGGTGAACTATGGAAAATACATAAAAATCAAATGAGAAGGGGACATGCAGAAATTCAGGACAAAGTTGAACAAGGGACAACACTGAGGGAGAGCAAGGTACATACACATGAATTCCACAGAGTCAACTATGAAAATGCATCAGAAAGTATAGCAGATGAAAATAGAGGAGAAAGTCATGAGAGAAACAATACCTCTGTCACTGAAACAATTGAAGAACAAAATGTAGATATTGAACAAAATGTAAATAATGAACAAAAGGTAGATAGGGAACAAAATGTAAATAGGGAACAAAATGGAGAGATAGAACAAAAACAAAATAATGAAAAGGTACAAACTCTGAATAGCAGAGTAACCCCTAGACCAAGGTCAACCAGAGTTAGAAAGGCACCTAATTTCTTGAGGGAATATGAAATTGATTACATTGAATTATATAAGAGATAGGATATGTAGAGGATAGGTAATAAAACCAGAAACAAATGTAGGTAAACAGATTTAAGAAGGAAGGAGTTGTAGTAGATTGTAATTTGAATTTACCGCGCACAAGCGCTGTCATATGGAAGGTCTAGAGGGGGGCTAGGAGAACAAGGAGAGTCAGTCGATGTACAAACCTTGTACAATCCACATGAAAGATAATAATGTAATAATAATCGTAAATGTAAATATATCAGTATGTCGAATAAAGTACGATCGAGAGTTAAATGTGTTTCGCAGTTACCAATAACTTTATGTTTTTGCAACATTCGGGAATGTGAAAGTTGGTATTTGATAGTTGGTTACCATGTCACAAAAAAAAATCCGATCGCGATTTGAGCCATTTGAGGTTAAGTCAGACATTTTCAGGTCAACAGGTTAAATGTTGTTCACGTTATTCCGAAATTGTGTTTCTGTATCGTTCTCATTTTTCATTGATTGATGTTGTGATAGTGATATCGAAATGTCCGAAAAATATTTTTATCAACTGAGTAAAAGGCAACGGCGAAATATCACGAATAAAGATGATTTTTTCTCGCCGGATGCATCGACCATTCCGAAAACAGTAGAATCTAAAGTAAATACTCAGGCTCTGATGGATGAAGAATTCACTGTTCCAACTATCATTGCCCCCCAAGACGAAGACTTGTGCTCCTGGGTCATCAAATATGCTATATCACACTCTCATGTAAATGATCTACTCCAACTTTTGAAGAAGCGTTTTCCAACTTCAGATTCACCTTCTGATAGCAGAACCCTACTCAGAACACCAAGGAGTATTACTAGTTTGGTAGAGGTTCCACCTGGCCATTACAACCATTTTGATCTATCGACTGGTATTAGAAGAGATATAATGAAGTGCTTTCCCCAAGAGAATGTAGGTACCTGACAGCATCAAATTGAATGTGAACATGGATGGTTTACCTTTGTCAAAATCCAGTGGTAGCCAATTCTGGCCAAATTCAGGTTCAATTTCATCATACATATATGATGTACCTTTCATAATTGGAATATTTCATGGATATCATAAGCCAAATGATCTTAATGAATAATAGTAATAATAATAATAGTAAGTTTATTAACCACTGTGCAATAAAACAATAATAACAAAAATAACTAGATTATCTACAAGAAATATACAAATCTTCAGATTCACACTCGGTAAACAAACTTCAAAGACCCACAAAGGCGAACCTTGAATGTGGGTATATGGAGCATGAAGCATAGTGTTGAAAAAAGCCAATATAATAGTGAATAAATACAATAAACTTATAATAAGGACCTATAGAAATATGCTACTCGCAGCATGTATGGTTTACATAGTGCAATAAATATAATGCAATATATATGTATATGTATATAAATATTCATAAATGATATTAATAACATAGTATGTGTTTTTGCAAATATAACTCAATATCACAAGAGTAAGGGAATATATAATGTCAAATAGTGCTGTCATAAGTTGTTCTTTCTGTTGATTAATTGATGAATTCTTGCTCTTGGTGTATTTAGAATCCATTCTTTAAGATTTTTTTTTGAATGATCTAATGAAGTTATTCTCCCTCAAGTAGAACGGAATCTCAGCATAGAGGACAGGACAAAGATAAGTAAAACATCTTTGAGAGACCGTTTTTCTGGTTTTGGGAATAAGTGTTGATTTTGATTTATACCGGGTATTATGTCTATGAAAAATTTGTTGAGCCTTATGTTTGAATTTGTGATGTCTTATCATTAAGGACTGAAAGTAAAGTTGTCTAATATCTAAGACTTGCGCTTCTTCAAAAAGTTGTTTGCTAGGGTGCCTATATGGTTTTTTGAAAATTATTTTTAGCAGCCATTTTTGGGTGATTTCCAATTTCTTCAGATGATTATTTTTTATTCCTCCCCACGTGAGTATACCATAAGTGATGTGTGTTTGTACTAGAGAGGAATATAGTATTTTCAGAAATCTCATATCAAATATTTTTCTGTAAAATCTGAATCTGTGTAGAAGTCCTCTAAGCTTTTTTGTCACGAATGCAGCATGATGATCCCATCTCAGATGACAATCAATGATTATACCTAGATATTTAGTTTTATTTTTCATCGATATAGCAATTATTTTGTTATGAGAGATGATGAAATGTAATCTCTCAAATTCAGGCATCGTATTTACTGTGCTACAAAAGGGAACTATTACTGTTTTTTTGAAATTGACGCTGAGTAACATGGAATTGAACCAATTTATTACATTAATGAAATCATATTCCACTAGAGTTTTCAACTCTTCCCAAGAGGAATTTTTGTAAAAGATAACCGTATCGTCAGCAAAGCTGACAATTTCGCCTTGGATCTCGAGACTAAACAATTGATTGAGGTATATGTTAAAGAGCAGTGGACCTAGTACTGTACCTTGAGGTACTCCATATTTTACTATGTGTTCACTACTCAATGAATCTCCAATTCTCACCGACTGTTTCCTGTTCGACAAATAGCTTGATAGTAATTTACCTCGAATTCCAATATTCTCCAGTAGTCGTAGCAATTTTTCATGAGAAACAGTGTCGAACGCTTTTGCCAGATCAACGAAGATACATAAGGATCGATTACCTTCATCCATTGCTTGATATATTTTTGAAAATATGTGTTCCATTGCATCTTCGGTTGATCTGGCTTCTCTGAATCCATACTGGTTTTCGAACAAGATATTATACCTTTCAAGGTAGGAGGTTATTCTTCTTTTTATAATTTTTTCGAATATTTTTCCGATATTGGTTATTAGGGAAATAGGTCTATAGTTGATGAGTTCTAGTTTATCACCACTTTTGAAAATGGGTTTTATATGGGCTTTTTTCAGTGTTTCTGGAAATGTACCTGTAATGATTGATCTATTTACCATATACGCCAAGGGTTTTTTAATAAATTGAACATTGTCTAATAGAACTTCCGATCTTATATTATCATGTCCTGGTGTTTTACCTTTCTTTAAGGTCCCAATCACTTGTTCAATCTCGATCTCATTAGTTTCCTCTACAAAAATAGAATTGGGCATTCTCGGTACGTTATATATTATATCAGGATCAACCACAATTTCATTCGCAAGTTTTTCTCCTATATCACTATAATGTTTCACAAAAAGCTCGGCAATCTTTGAGTCTTCAGATATAATATTTCCTTGACTATTTTTAATCTGGTTTATTTCAGGTTCATCTAGAGTTTGACCATTCATATGTTTGAGTGTTCTCCACAATATATTAGGGCAATTTTTATTGGCCTCAATTTTTTTTTTATAGAAATCAGTTTTTGTTGTTTGTATGATGTCGTTCAATTTATTTCGATATTTTTTGTATTTTTGTAATAATTGGGTATTGGTGGGATCATGTTTTGCTTTCTTGAACAATTCGTCTCTTTTGTTTACTGATCTGACTAATCCATCTGTAATCCATTCACTTCTCCTAATTTCTCTTTTTTTGATCTTTTTTTCCGTGGTTGCTGTGAGTATATGGTTTTGGAGTTTTGAAGTAAATAGATTAGTAGCTTTGTTTGGATCAGGCTCATTGTAGATTTCTGACCAGTTTTCATTTCGAAGGTTGGAATTTAGTATCTTTTTATCGAGATATTTTCTGAAAGTTTCACGTTTTTCTTCCTTAACATAGTTATCTTCAGGAAGAGGATTGAATTGTAGAATGATAGGAAAATGATCTGTGAGGTCTGTTTGCAGAATAATGGGGTGAAATAAATCCTGAGGAAAATTTGTTTGAAAAAAAATATGATCAATGCATCTTTTGCTGGTGATTCTTGTACATTCATTGATTGCAGAGCAGTATCCCCATTCTCCCATGATATTGAGGTAATCATTCGCAAAATCATCAAGGTCTCTTTTTGTATCAGTTTAAATTATGTTGATGTTAATGTCTCCTACTAGTATTTTAATATCGTGATATTCTCTGTTGATTTGTTCTAAATAGTTATTGAGATTTGTATTGAATGTGTGGGGGCAAGTCGAAGGGGATCTATATATTGCAGTTAAAAGTATATCTTTGCCATTATGTGCGAGTATCAGTTTTATAACTTTTATGTTATCGAATTGGATAATATCATACGTGAAATTCAACTCATTTTTTATATATATCAATAAACCGTCATTTTTGTTCAAGTTACCTTGGTTGTAAATAAGGTTATAGTTCGGGATACTTATTAGCGTGGTATCATTCAGTATTCTAGTTTCGGTGAGGACAATAACTTCAAATTGTTTCTTGAATATACTCAACATGACTTTCAATTCATCAATATGTTTTTCAGCTCCTCTTATGTTGGCATGCAACAGTTCGAAGTTATTATCGGTGCCACCTTCCAATATTCTATTACATTCTTCAGTATTCTCAACTAATGTTGTTTTCATAGCTTTAAGTTCAAAATCTCTAATATAAGGATTCATCATTTATCAAATCAATGAAAAAAGGTATAGATATTCGTGATAAGGGTACAATAAAATTTATAATAATAATAATAATAGTAATATGGGTCTGTATTTAGTACACTTAGATATCTTAATTTTGTTTGGTTATTTTTTGTTTGAATTTTTCTTGAAGTCTGGTACTCGTTTTTTTCTCAGCAGTGATTATTGTTTTCTGCGATGCTTGAATTTTCTGGTCATTCCGCAATTCCTTGTTGGATGATGCCTCGCCAAAGTTTGGAGTTGGACGTTTCAACTGTTGAGAGGATATTGGAACTGTAGGAGTAGATGGTGTGCTACTAGGTTTATCGTCAATTCCAGATTGGGCTTCTAGATTCATTAAATCATGCACTTCATAGATATCGTTATTGACATGAAGTTTATTATTTTTAATGAAGCATGTATTGTTTCCGTCCTGTTTGGATATTGTAAGGTATTTCCTCAATAGGTTTTGTTCCTCTCTTTGCTGTAGTGTAAGGTCGTTGACAATACTTATATTGGTCCCTTTCAGTTTCTGTTTGTTTTCGAATACTTTCTTCTTCTGAAGAAGTGAACAAAAGTCTATCTTCAGAGGTGCATTATCTGTATTTCCGAGGAAGTAGTATTCATTTATATCAGTGGGCTTCACATCTATAGTTAGGAGATTATTAATATTATCGCATATGTTGTTACAGGTAGGAGAGTCGCTCTTATTAATTAAACCAAAAATCAGAATACTATTTTTTTTTTCTCCTCGTTTTAGTAGTTCTATTTCTTCCTTCAACGATTTATTTTCGATTTCCAAGTCCTTCACATTCTTTTTTAGCTCTTCGAATTTTAGTAATAATCTGGTTTCGCTTGCTTCAATTATGTTTTTCAATTCGTTCTTAGATTTGGCAATTTCCTCTATGATTTTTGCAGTGTCTGTCATTTTATTATACAGATTATATTTAATACATGAAATATTTCATTGAACAAATGAAAACATTGGAACATATAATGGAATACAAGTATATGGCAAACAAGTTGGAGTGGAACTGAATGCCATTATATGTGGCATAGAGAGTCTTCGAAATAAACTTCAGGAAGAACATCACAAGGAAGGAATAGTGTCAACCCTCACTGATTTGAATATTGATATGGTAAAAAACATTCCATTAGATTCTCCTCTATACTGGTATGGTCTCTAAAGAATTGTTTGAGTGCTAATCAATATACTCATTTCTTGAGTTTTGCTTTAGCTATCAGAATCTTAGTTAGCAAGGATTTCCACCTGACTCTGAATGATTATGCTCAGAGTTTACTAGAGTATTTTGTGGAAAACTTCTCCAGATATTATGGAAACTGTTATGTATCATACAATGTGCATAATTTGATACATTTATCAAGTGATGTGAAAAACTTGGGACCACTTGATACATTCAGTTCATTTAAGTTCGAGAATTATATGCAGAAGATATTGAAAAAAATCAATAAAACTTCAAATAAAGATCCCTTGAAACAACTTGCAATCGTTTATATAAGGAGGATGTAAGTGTCATTAATTATGGACTACAGAAACATATTATGAGCCCTAGTGAAATAAACTATCCAGTAGCAATTTTCAACCAAAGGAGTGATAAGTCTCATCAGTTATCAAAAATTGAATATCTTCAGTTCAAAGACTTCCGCTTGAGTTGTAGAGTCCCAGATAATACATGCATACTGAAGAATAAGAACATTTTGAATCTGACATCCATCAATAAAATGGTGGATGATACAATCTTGATCAAATCGAAAGTGTATTCAAGTGTAGATTCACTGTTTGTCCATCCCTGTGATTCAAAAAATTTTGATATATTTGTGATTGATGAGGATTCATATGAAACTTTGAATATATCACTGGATGAACTGAGAGTGAAAATCCAGCAAAACTGTGTTAGAATGCCAATACAACAAGGTAATAACAGTAATAATAAGTTTGCGGTAGTTTCCCTGATTCATAGTGAATGATATTTCTTTCATTTCAATGATTTCATGAACATTCCATAATGATGTTTCAAATACCTAGTTTTCGAAAGAATATTCTGTATCTATTTCGGAACTTATTATGTCTGATTCAGGATATTCTGTGATTTTGTTGAACAAGGATACAGATATTCGAATTTGGAGTGAGTTTTCGAATTAACCGCCAGAGCTAAAATCGTTCTTATTGGTCTAATAATGCATCCCTGCTCAAAGTCATGGCCGTCTGAATTCTCGCACGCGAGTGACGTCAGAATAAAAAAAAAGGACAATTGCCAAGGTCACTGGTCAAGAGAAAAGAACGCCAAATTGCCAAATATAACCTCATTCTGTCATCTTTCGCGGTTGTTTGTGTATTCATTTTATAAAGTGATTATGAATTAATAAACTTTTGCGAAATCCTCGCCCGTGCAATTTATGAGACTAATTACCTACTAGACAATAGACATGGAGAATAATAATATGTGGGCTGATGTGACTTTCCTGGACGAATGTAACAGTGATGAAGAGTTCACTTCAGAAGTGCCAGTGAATTGGCTTGTTGGCACACAACAATGTTTTTGGCCCAATACCAAAAATGTTAAGTCATTGATGTCGAAGGGTCGAATGTTATTCTGGTAAGTTTGATTGAATTGATGTAATTCATCAATAGTTATTGATTACTGTAATAAACATACCTATACAAGGAAATCTGCGGAGGAAATCTGTTTCAAAGATATTCCATTTCTGACATTATTAGTATCAATTTCTACTCTACAATCTCCATTAGATATTCTTTGGGAATTAAATCAATCATTTGGCCTTCTTAACACTTTGATACAATGAATTCATATTTTTTTTAACCAATCAATGAGCTTATTATTGTGAAAATACATAAATTAATAAATACATACATACAGATTGTATGGAATAAGTTACATATTTTCAGTTATGATACCTTCAAACTTCAATCCATTTTCATGAACTATCTGGAAAAATAGGTATAGGTACTAATGAATTTAATGTTAGGATCACAGAATGCTGCAAGGAAACAAGCTGCATCAATTTCTTCTGATGAATGTGATAAGGGTAGAGGACTGAGATTAAAAAAAAATCTCTGAAGAAAATTGATGAGAGCAATCTGATTAACTCTAGTTCTGGTGAGGAATCAGTTGGTGAGATGATAACTTTTTGTATATTTATAGTTAGGTACCTACCTCGAGTTATCAAATGCTGTGAACTTTCTTGCAAAATCATATATTTATTGATACCATGAAGAAAACAGGAAGGCTTATTTGGTCAGCTTGACTTCTACCATAGAGATCAAATTTGTGTTGTCACAGATGGTGATTTGCCTCAATTTCCTAGTCAGGAAAAAAGTGATGTCAACATTGATGGTAATCATAATGTTTTGTAGAATCAAATTATATATTCCCCAATATCTCAAAGTTTGTATGTGAAATGTTGTTACATGTAATACAAGTTGTGATTTCATTATTGTAATGAGAATTGTGGTAATGACTTTGAGTTTCTCTCTTTGTGACCATTGCATTTCACTTTGATTATTTGGCTTTTTCCCTAGTCGAAAATACGCCAGTCGGGCAACCAGCCACTCCCATTTCACCTGAAATGGGATTTTGTTTTGGAGTGTTTCTTTCCTTGCCAGGTGGCGTTCGGCGTTCGCGTTTCCATTTCGCAGACGTCGAACGCCTCGTATGGTATAAAAGCTGAGATGCGTTTACGTTGGGTCATGTACGCACCAGATAGCGGTCAAGAAGCTATCTGGGACAGCCCTGTACTGATGAGAGCCAAGAGCTCGAAACCGGTCTGCAGGTAGTCAGCGTTCCTGAACCACTTAAGCACAGCTCAGCGTTTAGGAAGGAAACACTTTTATTCGTTTATACGAACTATCGCATAGATTTCAGGAGGATGTAATGCAATGTTCTGCGTGGCATATAGCCAGGAAAGTAGTTGTTTTTCTCTCGTTATCTACCATTGTCGTTCATTTATGAACTAGTGTGTGATAATGACTTTGAGTTTCTCTCTTTGTGACCATTGCATTCCACTTTGAGTATTTGGCTTTTTCCCTAGTTAAAAATACAAGTATAATTTCAGACATGAACTAGTTTGTTATTCTTGAACTATAATATATGTATTACTTCGTAACATACATTCAATTGATTAACTATTGTCTCTGATACATGTATCCCATGTTACTATGGAAACATTAAACATGTGTTAGATATGTGAAAGACATATTCAAGGAGGCGGAAATTTGACGTTACATGCAAGATACAATAACTGTACAAATTATATGTCTGCAACATCGGATGTGGATGGGAAAATGTAATTGTTATGTATCAGACATGTATTTGTGTTTGCTGGGCATTTTCGGAGGAAATGATAATAAACGAATTAATAATTCTCATTTATCGGCATCTACAAAACGTACCTTCCATTGTTGCGAACGTTGATATGGTATGTAAGAAATAAATGAATAACCTGCATTATAATAAAACATTGATTTGTTTAGTTCATGATTGTGCCGTCGGCTTGACCTTATGAGACTGCTCTTGCTGATTTTTGCTCAGAATGTGCTTCATGCTATTTATTTCGCATTTCACGTCGTCCAGTCTAGCGCAAGAGCACGCTCTTCCACTCTTAGCCAACGGTTTGTAGCATGTCGCTCGACTGGTTCTTCAGTACGCTTATGATTTTCGTTGCGGTTACTCTGGTCGCTACTAGATATTAACGACGCGCATCGTTCGAGATTTACGATCGAAATAATTGGTTGTGGTCGTGTGTTGGAAGTGGATATTATGGTTAGCTTTACTGTTTTTCTGTTACTGATGATCTACTCAGGTTATGGTTATCAACAACCACTCAACGCACGCATAATGGCTCGATTGGTCCTGGACGGCTCAGATTCACGGGCCGCACGGTCAGATGTGAGCTTACGGACCGATTGACCCGCGGAGGATCGACTTGGCCCGCGGGGGCTCAAATTGGTGAGCTGTCTGCGAACCAATTTGTGACGGTACGTCCCGGTTGGCCCTCTACGGTTCATTTTGAGCCTTGAGGGGCCAGGTTGGCGGTTGCATGTGCACGCAGATACATGAACTTGCCATTCTGATCTCAGCCCACTCTGGCTAGTCAACTGACCATTTGGATCGTCAACGGACCATTTTGTTCCGCTGACTGGCGATCTGGGCTGTCGGCTGATCATTTTGGTCAGTATATATACATTTTTCGAATGGAAATGGCTTATCTTATAGTTACTATTCCTTGCTTGCAGGCCACGGGTACATCTGAGGTATGCACGCTTCAGTTCCTCATGGATTTGGATTGCAAAGACCCAGATGATATTGTTATTCTTCCCAGGATAAAAACCCTAGCTATAAATCATCTACCCAGGGGATGGAAGGAAAGGGAAGCGATAAAATACTCCAAGGGAAAGTTATTAGGAACAGAATTGGACCCCAGAGTGTTGAATGAAATCCGCTTTGCCCTTCCGACAGTAGGCTTAGCAAGAGCCTCCACACCGAACTGCACCTCCATTCCTGAGATGAAGCATAGGATGGTGGCAGTTTATAAAAACAAAGGTCCCATAAACGACATGAAAAGTTATAGATCTATCTGCGTGAAAAAACAAATCGCTAAAGTTTTTGAGGAATCATACTCAAAACGATTAACAACTTTCATGGAGAACTTCCAACTGATACCACCTATTCAAAATGGATTTCGAAAAAAAAAATCAACCAATACTGCAATTCATGATTGTTTGGAATTCATCTATAGGGCACTGAACGATAGGAAAAATGTCATGGGCCTGTTCTATGATCTGAGCCGTGCATTCGATACAATAGATCACAATTTGTTAACACTCAAATTAGATGCTATGGGAGTCCGTGGTGTTGCTCTGGCTTGGGCAACTTCTTACTCAGCTAATCGAAAACAAACTGTAGTTCAAGATACTATAAAATCCAATACAAGGGAAAGTTTCTATAAAGGTTCTATTTTAGGGCCCCTCTTCTTTATAATCTTCACTGGTGACATAAAATAAACCTGTGTTACGGCGGACCAGATCATTCTCTATGCAGACGATACGAATATTTCAATGTCTAATACGAATAATGAACAATTAGTAAATAATGGCAATAAAGCATCAAAGGAACTTGAGGACTATTGCAGCAAAAATGGCCTCGCACTTAATACCGCTTAAACTTATCACATTCGATTTTTACCAAAAAATCTGAATCCTGATAACGATCTCTACCTTGCAGTAAATGGAAAATCAATAGAAAGCAAAGAGAATATGGAATTCTTAGGTATTGTACTTGATAAAAAACTTTCATGGAAAGATCATATCACCTCTCTGTGCTCAAAACTTAGTACAATCTCATATATGATTAGGAACATGAGGAATACAGTGTCAGCAGAGGTGCTGAGGATTCTCTACTTCGGACACAGTCAGCTCTGCAATACTTCCTAATATTTTGGGGATCCTCGACTTACTTTTCAGAGGCATTCAGGTCCCAAAAAAAAATTATCAGAACTATGAACAAAACTCACCCTTCAGAACCTTGTAAACCATTATTCAGAAAATTAAAGATATTAACGCTACCTTGCTTTTATATCTTGAACCTAATGATTTTTATAATAGACAATGAAAATAAATTTCCGAAAAATGACCAGATACATGGATATGATACAAGGAATAAGGAAAACATTCATCTGCCCTTTTCCCGTCTGCTGATTGGACAAAATTCCCCAAAATATGTTGGTAACAAATGTTTCAATAAGATGAAAATTCTAATAGACATGAGCGGTAGCATGCCGACAATTAGAATTAGGATATCAACATTTCTGAGTGATAAAGCTTTCTATTGCGTTGAAGAGTTTCTGGGCTCCTGAATATATTTTGATAGATATTTTGTCCCTATCTGTGTTATTTGTTTTATTTCATATACATTCTTGTATTTATGTACTACACTTGGATGATATTGTATTTTTCATGTATATAATTTGAAATTATAGTCATTCGAGTTTTGAATTGATAAGTTGTCCAAGTGTTATATGTTCATTCCATTTTAAAAATTGTTTTTATTCAGTCTATCGTATCTCTATGTATTACACTTAGTTTTTGTATTTTTTCGTTTCCTGACTAGTCCGATAAGTTTATGCATTCTGTAGTTCTGTGTATTCTTTTGTGATGAATAAATGATTTCTGATTTCTGAGTAGCCATTCTTTATAGCATTCGGACGCTTCTCTCGCTGATGAGTCCGGGGTTCGGCTGCTCAACATGAAATTGTATTGGCAGCCATAGCTGACATGGAACCACTTCTCCTCCCACGACTGGACGCGTCGAACGGGATTTCCAATGAGTCTAGTGGGATGGACGAGGAGGATCACTGTAGTTCTCACAATACGCGCATATCTCATCGGTGTCTTTTACATCGGACAATAAGTCGAGACTAGCCAATCTTGAACAAGGTCAGTCAGAACTCATTCATATATTTGAGGATTTTATGTCCAGATTTGGTGTCTTGCTAAAAAAACCGGCAAACGAATCGTATTCATCTATCAGCTGTTCTGAGGATGAGGAAGACACGCATTCTACTCGCTCTTTACATCCATTGGACAAGATGAACGGCTGGTCAGCCCCTCCCTTATCAAACGACGTTTTTTTATTCATTTTTCACCCAAAACAGTAGAGCATGAACCAAGTATACCCACTCTCAAGACAAACCTTGCTGAAAAACAGGGGGTGGAATGTCAGCACCTCGGAGAATCTTCATTCAAACTTATTCGGTATGCAGACGTTCAGAAAAAGCTGAATGGCTTTTCAATTCTCAATGCTTTGAAGGTCAACCAGGAGCTCTCACATCGCTATTTCAGTAATTATGAGTTATTTCGGATGGACACCACTTTGAGTACCTTGGTTCATGGACTTCTTCTACAGAGAGAGGCTTTTTCTTCTGCAATTCAGGATTTGACGAAAAAAAAATCCGGTTTAACCGGAGCGTTTTCTCAAAATTCTGCATCTGATGATGTCCTACAAAACACTTGCGGCTGCAGGGCAGAGGTCATCGAACAGAGGCGTAATTTCTACTTGACAAAAGACCCGGTTCGTGCTGGCTTGATGGATGCCATTCATCCGTCAACGACGAATATTTTCAGCGAAAAAGAGTTTTCCGAGCTCCTGAAACAACAACCAGGACCTTCGACCTTTTTTCGTTCGACTGGGCCAGAACCCAGGCCAAGCACGGAACGTTCCTTCAGATCACAGCGGAAATTTCGGCAAACGCAGCATAAATCAAACTCATTTGGAAAGTCTGATAAAGCGGTTGAAAGTCGACGTTACCCATCAGGCGAGACGTTACCCATCAGGCGATGCTCACCGCGCAAAGCGATCGTTTGGAGGTCGCGCCGAATTTTTCATGATTTTCAGCAGTAGAAAATTACAAAAATATTCTTCTGGTGGTGGGAAGATTAGATACTTTCCAGTTCTCATTCTGTAGCCGAACAGAAAAAGTTATTTCATGTAAAAAATAACAAAAATTCTTGTGATTTTTAACTACTGAAAATAATGAAGAATTGCTATTTTGAGTAAAATATCTTGTAAACTGTTCATTTCAGCTCAGTTGAAGGTGATGCATTCTTTGAACAAAATTAAACAATGATTTCGAAATATTGAAAATAATCAAAATTTCTTCAGTGACGTAAAAGATATGGGAGGAAAAGTAACCACAACCCCCTGTAGAGCACCATTGGATATAATGTCTGAAATGAATTTCTGGAAACAAAGAATGACTTATTCAAAGATGAAACCATATACCGAATTTGAATGCAAAATATTCAATCATTCTTGAGTTATTGCGAAAAAACTATTTTCATTTCTCATTTTCAACATCCAGACCGTATGTCCCTATCATAGTAATAATAAAACCACGAGGGCTATCACCTGTCAAGCCTTGTCGGTCGAATTTCGATGCATCCTGTATAGATTAAATATTTTTGAAATATCAATGATACTACTGTGAATATTTTCTGATGTACAATTTTTCTCTCAATTTTTCACAGTGGCGTTCGTGTGGAATTAAAACTGACTATTTTTCAAGGAAAATATAGTTTGCCTCGTAGAAAAAATTATTTTCATGATTGTCATTCGAGTACGTCACTCATTCCATTTCAGATATTACACAAGAAAACAAGAAAATGAAATTTGCTCAGAAAAGAATGAACATCATACAAATGATTTTTGTTCCACCACCCTGTATCTCAAAATTCGAGTCAGGACATACGTTCATTTTAAGTTTTTTCCTTAGAATTATTGAAATACCTTGTATATCACTTGATATCGTGGAGGGTGTTCCTGAAAGTTCTTTACAAAAACTAACCACATATTCCTCAGACCACAACAATTCGATACAAGCAAATGTACCCCAGTATGAAGTTTGGACGCTCGACGGCTCTGAAGTTACAATTCTCATTGGCCCTCCGCACACGGGTCGATCGGCGACATGAGCGACGCGATTCGAATCGTACGACTGTCTCCCCTCTACTCGACTTCCTAAGCAAAGCATTTGGATCCCCCACACGGTTTGTTTAGTGGTCGTCTAGAAACGTGCGATTTCATCGTTTTCAGTCTCACGCGATTAGCAAGGAAGCAGTTTGATCGAGTGAATCTTGCGTCTCAATGGAGAAAGTTAGGCCCTCCGCACACGGGTCGATCGGCGACATGGGCGACGCGATTGCAATGACGTCACAATTTCTGCATTCGTACGATTCAAGAGACGGGAGTGTGTGTCATCCGCATATGGGTCGACGTTTTGTGTAGTCGACTCGCGTCTGATCAACTTAGTTACTCTATTTTTTGCTACTTCAAAGAGAAATGTTTCGCTAAAAATGAGCAGTTCCAATGGCGAGGACCGAGGAGGACATATTCATGTTTTTGTGGCACCGGCAGATCAGGAGAAGAAGAAGACAATCAAGTTTATGGGTGCATCCGTACATTGCACGAAATTTTCACACTCGACTTTTTGTTACTGCAAGTGAAATGCAAGAGAGTGACACAAAATTTCTGGCATTTTATAGAATGTCGAAGGAATCATATATTGATTTAGTGAAAACTCTTGCTCCAGCCATAAATTATATGGATTCAAATATGAGGGAATGTGTCAGCGCAGAAGAACACATACTAATAACATTGATGTAAGATTCATATATTTCAAGAAATCAAACAGTTCCTAAAGCTGAGAGTATAAATTGGAAACATAAGATTATATGTTCTAGTTACTAAAAGTAAAAAACTAAGGTAGGTATCACAAATATTCAACAACTTTCTCCATTGAGACGCAAGATTCACTCGATCAAACTGCTTCCTTGCTAATCGCGTGAGACTGAAAACGAGGAGATCTTAAATCGTACGTTTCTAGACGACCACTAAACGACCCGTGTGCGGGATCCAGATGCTTTGCTTAAGAAGTCGAGTAGAGGGGAGACCGTCGTACGATTCGAATCGCGTCGCCCATGTCGCCGATCGACCCGTGTGCCTTATTCAATAATTTTTCAATCATTGTGAATATTTGTGTTACCTACCTTGAGTTCTTTACTTCCAGTAACTTGAACATATAATCTTATGTTTCCAATTTATACTCTCAAATTTAGGAACTGTTTGATTTTTTGAAATATATGAATCTTATACCTCAATGTTATTAGTATGCGTTCTTCTGCGCTGACACATTCCCTCATATTTGTATCCACATAATTTATGGCTGGAGCAAGAGTTTCCACTAGATCAATATATGATTCCTTCGACATTCTATAAAATGCCAGAAATTTTTGTCACTCTCTTGCATTTCACGTGCAGCAACAAGAAGTCGAGTGTGAAAATGTCGTGCAATGTACGGATGTGCCCATAACTTCGTTGTCTTCTTCTTCTCCTGATCTGCCGGTGCCACAAAAACATGACTATGTCCTCCTCGTCACTGGAACTGCTCATTTTTAGCAAAAACTTCCTGTTCGATGTTGCAAAAAAGAGAGTTACTAACTTGATCAGACGCGAGTCGACTACACAAACCGTCGACCCATATGCGGATGACACACACTCCCTTCTCATGAATCGTACGAATGAAGAAATTGTGACGTCATTGCAATCGCGTCGCCCATGTTGCCGATCGACCCGTGTGCGGTTTTTGCTCCATAACTCTGAAGAGATTCTACTCAAATTTGGTACGTTGGCATAGTTATATTGGTCGATAGAACCCATATCATGATTTTGATAAATATCATTTTTTGGGAGTTGAACTTGATTTTTTCAGAAAATAAACATCCATAAAACTTCTACGCTAATGAAAATAAATGCGTTTGAATATGAAATTTGGCTTGCGTTCCTTGTTCATTACGAATGAGGTACTCTTGATGAAATTCGATCGAGAATTCGATTACTCCCATGGTTTCGACAAAATCTGAATTTCAGCATTGACATGGAAGATTCTCAGATAAATTATTATCATAAAAAAATGGATATATATAAAGAGAAATAAATTGAGAATTTGCCATCTCAAGATGTAATACTATACAGAAATATTCTGATAGAGAGATACAGATGTTCAATATTTATTATACAATTGATTCTAATAATAATCATTCCTATAGCAACATCAGATTACCACTATAACATTACAATTCTCCCTTTCTTTGATGAAACATGATTTTCAGTCATCCCAGGTGAATTGGTTCATATTTCTGGTCCGAATTCTGTCCTCATACCAATGCGATGAAGTTCCGGTCAGATAGCTTCTTGAATCGAATATTTTGTCAGCATCCGAGTTCCACTGATTGGAAATGCATAGATATTCAAAACTGTTCAACCATGTATTTCGGTTTTCATCGAGACCTTTGAACTGTGTGAGATTTGGTTCAGTTTTCTTAGATGGAGCTGACATCCATTTTGACCTTAGATGATCCAAAATTTTCCAAAAACTATTTTGCTTTGCTCATCTCCGGATCCTTGTATTCGATAATAATCCACTCTAGCAAACGTAGTATTGAAATTTTCACCCGACTGCAGTTATACTATACAGAAATATTCGGAGATACAGACGTTCAATATTTTTTATACAATTTATTCTAATAATTCTCATTGCTATAGCAATATCAGATTATACAGATATTATACTCTACTATATCATTACACACCATATTCGAATTCAAATTTGGCGCTAATTTATGTAAATATCCTGTTCGATTGTTGTACGACAGATGACATCATGTCATCTATAACAACTCTTTTGATGTTTTGGAAAAGAAAGAGATTTTGATTTGTTATAGGCACGGCAGCTCGCTTGTTTGGGAGCAGGTCGTGAGTTAGTTCTTTTTATTATTCACTAGTGGGGTTATCCTTTTGTCAGGCGCCACTCAGTTTTCACAGCTGAATTACTGAGAAAAAAATCCAAGATATAAGTATAAGCCAAAATAACTGTTAACAGATTTATTCACCTTAACATGTCAACAATAGGTATTCAAATGGTGGTAAATATGTATTATGATTGTAACTCAGTACAAGGGTTGATTTCCCTTCATATAGGCCTATACTTTGGGTTCACAGAGTCTCTAACAGACCCAAAAATTCTATTATATATAAAATCCGATCTTAGACTGTTATGTGTTATTGACAAGTGTTCAAATATCTCATGACATTAGACAGTGAAAAATATTGTTACGACCCTGGCGATCAATCCCAGCTACCTGCGGCGAGATGTAAACAACCCATATTTCTTGGAATAAGTAATTAGGTAATTCGACGGCTATTGAGATGACTCGAGAAGATTATCGACCTGTTCACGATATTTCGAGTGGAATCTAGACGTTTTATTAGGTAGTATAAATAGTTGTTGTTAGGGACAGGAAGGGAAGTCTTTATTTGGAAGCGTTATAATAACGATCGAAGAAGTGTTGTGAATCGGAAGTGTTTAGTACGAGTATTGTAATTATTGTATAGTAGTGTTCAGAATAAATCGTTTTAAGTGTTATACCGAGTGTTAAGTTATTACGGACCCAGAGTAAAATCGTAACAGTGGTGTCAGAAGTGTGGATTTTTCGAGGACATTTGAAGACGTATGGTGAATACAAGGAGTACGTCATACGACGCGATGGAAGACATTTTGAAATTTATGCAAAATCAGTTCGCGGAACAAGAGGAACGACGACAGAAAGAAAAACAAGAGGAGGAGAAACGTCGTCAAGAGGAAAAATTAGAAGAAGAGAAACGTCGTCATGAAGAAAAATTAGAAGAAGAGCAACGTCGTCATGAAGAAAAATTAGAAGAAGAGCAACGTCGTCAAGAAGAGTTACAGAAAATTCTAGAGCATCAAGAAAAAGAACGAGAACATCAGAAAATCTTCTTCGAACAAATTCTGCATAAAACTGATGTGCAAATAGATGAGTTGAAGACAGATTTCACCAAAATTGACGACAAGCTTAACCAGGAAGTTTCAAGAATAGATTCCATGTTCGATACAATCAAAAGAGATGTAGCGAATCAGATCGCCTCGCTACGAAGTCAAGATCGTCGTGACAGGGTTGCCACATCGGGTTCTTCCGTAAAACCACCAACTTTTGATGGACAGTCGCCTTGGTCTATGTATCGCCGACAATTTGAGGCTGCAGCAAGTGCAAATGGGTGGAGTGACGAGGAAAAAGCTACTGCACTCATTGTAGCTCTGAGAGGACCAGCTTTGGGGATGTTACAGTCGATCCCAGTGGAACAACAAAACCACTTCGGAGATTTAGTGGCTGCGCTAGAACTCAGGTATGGTGACCAACATCGAGAACAGCTATACCGGGCTCAGATGAAAAATCGTGTGCAGAAGTCTGGAGAGAGCCTACAGGAGTTCGAAGCAGATGTGAGAAGACTGACTCAATTAGCCTACCCAGAGGCACCAGAGGACTTCAAAGAACAACTGGCGGTGCAGGTATTCATCGACGGGCTGAGAGACTCAGAAATACAGAAGACTCTGAGGCTTACACACTTTAAGAGGAGTGGTGAAGCCCTAGTAAGATCTCTGGAGGTAGAAGCGGCCTTCAACACCTCTAGGCCAAAAGTGAGAGCTGTGTCCATCGAGGAGCCTTCCGAAGACGTGGACCCAGTGGCGAAAATGTTGAGAAAAGTGCTTGAGGAACTCAAAGAAATTAAGAGTGGGTCTAGTAACCAGCGAAATAGATCCTGCTATCGCTGTGGCAGAACTGGACACCTGATAAGGGACTGTAAGGTGAGAGTACCACCACGATCTTCTTCACCTGCAAGGACGCCATCACGGTCGTACTCACCTGCGAGGACTAGGTCATCTAGTGAGTCCTCAGATAGATACCAGGAAAACTAGAACTAGCCAGCGTATCGGGGCGCATGCTGGCTAGTAATAACGAAGCCCCCAGGGTCATTAACATCAACAGGATAAGAAGAACAACTGATAGCCTGACCATCAAAGGAAAAATCAACCAAATGGATGTAACCTGCACCATAGATACCGGTGCATCAGTTTCTCTGGTACGCAGTGACATTCTCCGGCCTGGAAGTATAAAACCAACCACTTCCAACTTTGTTCTTCGTACGGTCACTGGAGAAAATGCACCAATACAAGGGATGGCTGATATTGAGTTGACGCCTGGAAGACTCCATATAATGAACATGGTATACGTCGCAGATATCGAAGATGAGTTTATCCTCGGCATGGATCTGATAAGTGACTACGGGTTTTCATTCGACAGTGATCAGAAGACCATGAAATTTGGAGGAGAAGAGTTTGTACTAACGACACCGGCCGAGAGGGAGACGTCTGTGAGGCTACGACTAGCGAAGACTGTGAGAATTCCTGGATTCACTGAGAAGATCATCCATGCGCGATTAGAAGAGAACCCTGGGTGCTGCGTTGGATTAGTACAGTCATGTGAGGAATCCCCCAGCAAGCTGTTACTTGCCCGAGCTTTAGTGACCACCGAACGAGACATTCCTGTGAGGGTAGCAAATGTGTTACCTACCACCATAACAGTAAGGGAAGGAGACATCATCGGAGCTTGTGAACCAGTCAGTTGGGTAGCAAAATGTGATGAGACTAACGAGCAGAGATGGAGGGAACGAGATGACAGTGCATTGAAAGTTCTGGAAACCTCCTTGGACCACTTATCACCAACAGAATATAAAGCTGCCAGAAAATTCATAGCAGACGAAAGTGATATCTTTGAATCAACATCAACAGGGCGGACGAACTTGGTCAAGCACAGAATAGATACTGGTAAAGCCCACCCAATTCGGCAACCATCAAGAAGAATGCCATTTGCTAAGCAACAGGAGGTGGAACAGCTGGTTGACAAAATGATGAAGGATGGGGTAATTGAAGAATCATCCAGCCCTTGGTCTGCACCGGTTGTATTAGTGTCCAAGAAGGATGGATCCACAAGATTCTGTGTGGATTATAGGAAGCTCAATGACGTCACCAAGAAGGATAGCTACCCGTTACCAAGGATTGATGACACTTTGACTACATTGGCTGGCTCCCGATGGTTTTCGACACTGGACTTGAAGAGCGGATACTGGCAAGTGGGCATTCACGAAGAAGATAAGGAGAAGACTGCTTTTACGACTGGTAATGGACTGTACCAGTTTACTGTGATGCCTTTTGGACTATGTAATGCCCCAGCAACCTTCGAAAGGCTGATGGAATTGGTACTGCGTGGACTCACTTGGAAAACTTGCCTGGTATATCTGGACGATGTTTTGGTCATGGAAAAGAATTTCGAGGAACACCTGAAGAACTTACGGGAAGTGTTCCAGCGATTCAGGAATGCCAACCTCAAACTGAACCTGAAGAAATGTTCACTATTCCAGAAACGAGTAGATTTCTTGGGCCACACGGTAACGTCAGAAGGAATACAAACTGACGAGACAAAGATTCAAGCCATTCGAGACTGGCCAAGACCGAAGGACAAACATGAAGTTAGAAGTTTCTTGGGATTGTGCACTTACTACCGTCGTTTTGTGGAAGGATTTGCTGATATTGCGGCACCACTCCATAGATTGACAGAAGATCGAGTCAACTTCAACTGGTCTGTAGAATGTGAGAAATCCTTCAAGAAATTGAAGGCTGGCCTCTGTTCGAGTCCTATTTTGGGGTTCCCACAAGAGAGAGGCTTGTTTATTTTGGACACAGACGCGAGTAACATCGGAATTGGAGCCGTGCTATCACAAGTACAGGATGGTCAAGAAAAGGTTATAGAATACTACAGCAAAGTGATGGCCAAACCAGAAAGGAATTATTGTGTCACCAGGAAAGAACTGCTGGCAATTGTTAAGGCTGTTGACCATTTCCACAAATACTTATACGGGAGAGAATTTCTCATTAGAACGGATCATGCAGCTTTGAGGTGGCTGATGGAGATGAAGAATCCTGAAGGTCAAATAGCAAGATGGCTGGAAAAGCTGAACCAGTATCACTTCAAGATTAAGCATCGCCCAGGAAAACTACACCAGAATGCAGATGCCATGTCCAGAAGACCTTGTTCGGAAACCTGTAAGCATTGTCTGCGCATTGAACATCGAGAAGGAACCGCTGATGTTAGAAAAACCAGACTTGTGACCGATGATAAGTGGACAGCAGCACACATGAGACGAGATCAGGAGAACGATCCGAATATCGCCGATTTTCTACGTTGGAAAGAAAGAGGATCAGAAAGACCGACATGGAAGGATATCTCGGATAGAGGGCCTGCTTTCAAGGCGATGTGGGCACAATGGGACTCACTAGTTGTGGAGAATGGATTATTGAAGCGAGTTTGGGAATCAGCTGATGGTAGATCAACAATTTCTCAGCTGGTTGTGCCCCACATCAGAGTTAATGAAGTTCTGGAAGAAGTCCATGGCGGAAAATCTGGTGGACATTTTGGAGTTAACAAGACATTGAGTAAAATTCGAGAAAGATTTTACTGGGTTCAATGTCGTGACGACGTGGAAAGTTGGTGTAGAAGATGTCCTGTATGCGAAGCCAGTAAAGGTCCCAGAACGAGATCAAGAGCTGGAATGAAGCAATACAATGTGGGTGCACCGTTTGAAAGGATCGCCATCGATGTAGCCGGACCATTCCCTTTGACTGATGATGGAAATAAATACATCTTGGTTGCTATGGACTACTTCAGTAAGTGGGTAGAAGCATACGGCATGCCAAACCAAGAAGCCTCCACAGTTGCCAGGATATTGGTCGACAACATGTTTTCACGGTTCGGAGTACCAATGGAATTACATTCTGATCAAGGGAGAAATTTTGAGTCGAACTTATTCAAAAAGGTCTGTGATCTAATGGGAATCAGTAAGACGAGAACAACTCCACTACATCCACAATCCGATGGCATGGTCGAAAGATTCAACCGAACTATGGAAGAACATCTTTCCAAAGTAGTCGAAGAGCATCAGAGGGACTGGGACAGGCATCTTCCCTTATTCCTGATGGCGTATAGAGCAGCTGTCCATGATTCAACGAAGCTAACTCCAGCTAGTATAGTCTTTGGAAGAGAACTCCGCTTACCTTGTGACTTGGTGTTCGGTTCACCAAGTGTTGAAGAAAAGGAAGTACAAGACTACGCAGATGAGCTCCGGAATGGCTTGATGAAAATTCATGAGACTGCTCGGAAGAGATTGAAATTAGCAAGTGACAAAATGAAGGCACGGTACGATCTCAAAGCCAATTCAGAGGGATTCTTCCAAGGAGATCGAGTTTGGCTGTATAATCCTCGACGGAAGAAAGGCGTATCACCCAAATTAACACCATCTTGGGAAGGACCGTATAAGGTGTTGAAAAGGATCAATGATGTGGTCTATAGAATCCAACGCAGCCCTAGGACAAAGATGAAAGTCGTTCATCTTGAAAGACTGAAGCCTTATCATGGTGAGGAAAGTTCTGTTTTTGATCGGGACGATCAAATTTGAAGAAGGGGGTAAATGTTACGACCCTGGCGATCAATCCCAGCTACCTGCGGCGAGATGTAAACAACCCATATTTCTTGGAATTAGTAATTAGGTAATTCGACGGCTATTGAGATGACTCGAGAAGATTATCGACCTGTTCACGATATTTCGAGTGGAATCTAGACGTTTTATTAGGTAGTATAAATAGTTGTTGTTAGGGACAGGAAGGGAAGTCTTTATTTGGAAGCGTTATAATAACGATCGAAGAAGTGTTGTGAATCGGAAGTGTTTAGTACGAGTATTGTAATTATTGTATAGTAGTGTTCAGAATAAATCGTTTTAAGTGTTATACCGAGTGTTAAGTTATTACGGACCCAGAGTAAAATCGTAACAATATGTATATTAAATGTCCTCAGACAGGGAAAAAAATATGTAGATTAAATGTCCTCAGACAGTGAAAAAATATGTATGTTAAATGTCTTCAAGACAGGGAAAAAAAGTACATGTTAAATGTCCTCAGACAGGGAAAAAATATGCAATTGAAATGTCCTCAAGACAGGGAAAAAAGTATATATGGAATATTCTGACCTTAACTGCAAGTTCTGGATTTTGAACCATGAGATTCCAACTGTGGTCCACTAGATCTCACTACCTGGATGAACAAAGACACTCCTCCCTCAGTCGGCGTTAGGGGTTAGGTGTGCTAGGAAAACTGGATCCCCACACAGTTGAGAGGAGTCACAACCACCTGGAGACCTGGGCACTTGGTGTATCCCAGGGCAACTGGATTCTGCACTGCAACTCTGGCTGACGGGTCCACAGGCTGCCACCAGGGCAAGCTCTTCCTACCATCCAAGCTGGACCAGGACGTCTCACTATCTGACTGGGCTCTGGGAGTTCAGGCTCCAAAGTAACAAAATCCTAGGGATTAAGGATCAATCAACCTTACCGGGAGTCTGGACTCCCCTGGACTTCCTGTCAGAAGTCAGGATCACTGGCTATCTGAACCAGAAGGCTACTAGGGTCTTGCACTGTTGGCAGCAAGGATTCTGCCAGAAATTCCAGGCTGTCGGGTCCTAGATGCCCAGAGACATACACAAGAAATCACCAGGGTTCTGCTTCCACCTTCAAGTGTGTTTGTGACTCAGGCTTCAAAGCACGAAGATCCCTCAGGTGCCTCAACCATTGAAAAAAGTGTCCACGTGATGTCCAAACAGTGAAGTCCAGAAAACAGTTCAAGATTTCTAAATGCCCATAGTTGATGAATGATCCGACTTTTAGTGATCCATCCAGTTAACAGTGTTGATTGATAAAATTCAAGTCCAGAAACATAGCATGTGGTCAAAAGAAAATGGAGTTCAAATCATCCACTTGTCTGTACCCCCTGCTCCCCTGTATAAGGCCGTGATATCTGAAATGTAGATACCCTATCGAATATCATCCACACAAAAAGAGATTTAATATTTCTTACCTTCCTATCGGAAAGGCCTAACACAAAAGTAGGTGTCTACCACCTGACTTGATCGCACGAGAGCCAAAATCAAAAAGGGCCTCATCTTGGCTTCAGCACATGAAACCTTTTCGCAAGAGAAAGAATCACCAAGAAGGATGAATAAACGGAAATTGCTCAAATAACAAGTTTCCGTCAATCAGAGCACTTGTGATCTATTTCAAAAAAAATAATACAAACCAAAATCCGTCTCTGCGCAGTGTCAATCTAGCCACCCAAATAATATGATTCAAGTCAAATTCAGGGATGCAACTTGAAAGAAATATTAAATATCGATCATGACATCGATAGTCGATACATAATTGCAAATATCCCTGCACCACTACAGGCCACTGCCACTAAACGCGACAAACAGTCTTCTACTGGCAAGAGACTATGATGTAAACAACAATATTCATGGGCATCTGACATATGTGCAAGAATTGTTAAGAAGTGGACTAAAATAACCTAACTGTCATCCAGTCATGGACATTGAAAATGAAAACATTTAACAAGATGGAATTATGTAAATTACCTCAAAACCTAGAAGAGAAATCATTGAGTTACGCAGTGCATCTCCACAAAGCTTCCCCATTACCTATTTTCAGAATTCACAATATGGAACACGAAAAGGCAAATTTTCATGTTACAGTCGAAATGAACGAAAGTTGCAAAATATGAGTTTTATTTGGAAGACATAGTAGCCATCCTTGATATAAACTATATTAAATCTCACCACTTGAAAAGCTTTTACAAATCAGAAGAGGGATATGGACGAATTTTGTTGATTTTAGTAGATAATCAAAACTAACGATCATTAAACAATTTTGGAGGTTAAGTAGAAGTTAGCGTCTGCCGGTCTGTCCACTAAGATAAATGATTTGGAACAAGGAGATTTTCCGGATTTCCCTAATAGTGAGCCCGATGAGCTACAAGAGGAAGCAGCTGCTGCAGCACCAATTACGATAGAAGATATCCTACAGGCGGCGTTCGGAGTGGCAACCAATATCGGCAATAATGAAAGCCACATGACAATCGGGACCCTTATACCTGAATTCGATGGAATTAATCAAGATGATGTCGGAGCTTGGTTTCGTAGAATTGATGCCATTAAAATAACTTGCAGGGTGAAAGAAGGAACTTTGAGACTAATCATGATAGGTAAATTGAATTGAAATGCGAAAAAATGGTTCCATTCCGAACCAGAACATGCCACCATTACTTACGAACACCTCAAAAGGAAGATGATAACCATATTCAAGAATCAGGAAAGTAAAATCACTCTTATGAAGAGATTCGAAAGTAGGAGATGGAAACGACATGAAAAGTTTACTGAATATCACCAGAATAAAATCATGTATTTGAATTGATTAGATCTTCGAAAGGAATACCTCATTATGCATGTCATTGAAGGTATGGACAATCTCAACTTGCAAACACAGTGCAAAATCAGTTTGCAAATTCAGACCATCTACTGCGGATCATGGGGGAAGTGACCAATGATGAAAGAGGCAATAGTAGTAGAAAGAAACCAAATGAACATAGGGCTGCTGGTAGTAGAGCAGCTACTCAGCAAAGCGAAGTGGCCGTTGTTTTAATTGCAACCTTTTAGTGCCTGTCCCCATCCTAGGAGAGAACGAGGTAGTTGCTATGAATTTGGTAGTCACCAACACAAGAGAAATACGTGTCCTCGTCTCCAATATAGAACGCCACCCAACCACCAAGAAAGAAAAGGAGATGCAGCTACTATAATGCTTGAGTCACAGTTAGTACCAGCCTATAAATAGATGTCATGTTGTTAATTGAATTGAGGTATGTTATGTATTAAGCAATCCTTCCATCTCACTTAGTTCTAGGTTAGTACCTCATGAATTTGTAGAACCAAATTAAGATGAGTGTGTATTTTTAGGCATTCATGGCACTGATTTGAGAATTTTAGGAATCTGTAAAACCACTCTGAATTTTGAGAGTGTAGATTTGAAAATGTTGTTCCATGTGGTGCCTGAGAATTGCATGCATTTTCATGTTTTGTTAGGTCGCAACTTTTTGTCATTCCTAGTGTGCAAGTGGAAATTGGTCAAGAATTTGAAGTCAAAGTTTGTGAGACAAAAGAAATAGGTCTTTATAAAAATCCTGTCAAAAACATCATGCAAATTGAAGTTGAGACTGATAATTCTCCAGTGTTGAATGTTAATGTTGATTTACCAGTTCATTATGTCAATTCTCTTCATGAATTATTCAATCATTATTATTTGAGACCTGAAAGAATGTTCAGTACCAGTATCAGAATACCGACCAGCCATTCCACTTGTAGAAAATCACAAGCCATTCAATTTCAAGCACCGTCGTTTATCTTATATAGAGAAAGAAACTGTCAAAGAAATCATATCTGACTTGATGGATACAAATTTTATCAAAAAAAGTAACTCACCTTGTTATTCGCCCATAGTATAAGTGAAAGAGAAGAATGGAGAAACTAGAGTGTGTGTGGATTACCGCCAATTGAACAGGATAACTGTGAAGGACCAATTTCCCATACACCTTATTGAAGACCACCTAGAAAGCTTCAAGGGTAAGAAGTACTTCACCCAATTAGACCTCAAGAATGCATACCACCATGTGATTATCGAAGAGGATAGCATAAAATAAACAGCATTTGTGATCCCTTTTGGAGAATATGAGTATACAAGGATGCCATATAGATTTTGCAACTCTACTACTTCATTTGTAAGGTATATTTCAATAATTTTTCAAAACCTCATTCTATTGTATGTAGATGACATTTTGATAGCAACTGACAAAATTTAAGAAAATTTGGACATTCTAAAGTTAGTCTTTCAAAAATGTGTGCAAAATGAACTTGACCTGAGGATAGACAAATGTACGTTTTTGGGTTATGAGATTTCTTATGAACGAATTTAACAATGATCATTATGAAGCAGTTTCTGACTATCCAGTACCACGAAATAGTAAGCAGCTACAGAGTTTTATAGGTTTGAGTAGTTACTTTCGTAAATTCATTGAAGATTTCTCTATATTAGCCGAACCTCTTCATGACTTATTAAAGAAAGATGCACAGTGGCATTTTTCAGAAAAACATGTGGCTGTATTTGGGGAAATTGAAAGTAAATTAGCAAAAAAAAAACAGTTTTGAGTATTTATCCACCAACAGCTCTCACTGAATTACATTGTGATGCTAGTAAGTTAGGTTATGGGTCAATACTCTTACGAAAGCAAGGCGATGGTAAAATGCACCCTATATTTCATTGCGGTATGAGAACCACAGAAACACAATCGAGATATCAAATTTGGGTTCAATGTTTGGTGCGGTATAATATTATGTTCATTTTCATATGGTGATCATTCGTTTATATTATGCTGTGTCTATTTTAAGCCAAGCCTAGACCTAGAGTACGTATTAGATTTATTTCAATGTACTGATGATATGTATGATAAATATCCTGAAACGCCCTGTATCATAGGTGGTGATTTTAATTGTAGAATGGGCGATATCGGTGATGCCCCTGATGAAATATTCTGTAATAAAACACGGCTCTGTTCTAAATTAAGCATTAGATATTATATCAAGGGGTATTACTATAGTATTAAACAAGATGAAATTTGCACCTGTTGCAAAGGGTAAAAATCATTTCCTCATATGTTAATAACATGCTAAGACTTAGGTCATTCATCTGGAATGAATAGTTTTTTTTTTCTTTTTTGTATGGGCTTATATTCACATTATGTTAGGTACCTTCATATTTATATTTAGCTAATGTATCTTCTTTTTTTTTTCTCTGTTAAACATTGTACAAAAATTTGTAGGATTATACTATAACCACTAGCAATTAGGAGAACACTACTATCATATTAAGTTGAACTTATTATATTTTTTCTTCTGCCGCAAGCTAAACCCTTGCTATATGTATATATTTACATGGAAGCAATACAATATTTCTATTCTATTCTATTCTATTCTATAATAGGTAACTATAAAAAATGCGAGTTGAATTAGAACATGGGATTATCGAAATTTTAACTTTCAGGAAATCAATTAATTGGACCATTCATTTTTAATTTCAATTTAAATGCAGCACGATATATCGAGCTCTCAAGAGACCAAATATTGCCAGCTGTAAGGGCTGCTGTTGGAAACTTGGATCAAACTTGGTTTATGCACGATGGTTGTCCAGCTCATAATGCCGCTGTCGCAAAGGATTATTCAGAAGATTGATTGCAAATAATGGCGACATTTTGTGGCCTGCTAGATCCCCTGACATAAATTCCCTTGACTTCTTTTCATGGGGACATATCAAGAACGGAACTTACGCATTTGAAGCTCCCGAAAATGTTGCAATTTTAGAACAAAAAGTCCGAAACGCTATGCGTACTGTCACGAGTAGAACATACAGTATATTAGTAATTTGGAACCATGAGGGTTTTATAAACATAAAATTAATCGAATCATCTATTGACATTGAACTATGAAAACTGACCAAGGAACTCTCATGAGAAACGTGCAAATCTGATAAAATGATGTATATAAATATTGGATGTGAGGGTTCCGAAGTTAGTCTGGTCTGGGGCTACTCTTGACTTGACAAGAGCTCGTCGTAATGGTCGTTATAATGTAAGTTGTTATTAGGTCTTTATATTCATTGTTGTTTATTCATAATTGTCATCGCTACCCATAATGTTCCATGCCTAAATACATATTGTTATCTTTGAATATATTCTCGTACTTTCAGTTACCCCTAAACTATTAGTGCCTATTTGAATATTACCTCTCGCAAAATATTAAGCCAAGCATTACCCCTTATAAATCGATATGGATGGACTAACCATCTATTTATATCGTGTGAGACAGTTTTCATTATTTTAAGTATTGAATATAAAAATGTGTTTTTATATGGGGCATCTGGCCAGGATTTCCGAACGGTCCAGCATGCTAAAACTGGTCTGCCTCGGTTTGATCTTCAAATGGGACGTTCCTGGTAGTGCACACAGATAGGCATGGTAAAACCATCTGTACCCATTCAAAAACTGAGTAAAAAATATCAATTCATTTTTAACAATGAACAACCCTACTCTGTCGTGACAAACAACTACTATGTTGTGACACATTGATTAGGGAAATAAAGTTTCTGCAAAATCGTTGTCAAATGTGTTGTGATCAAGGTGGTGGCCACAAAAAACAATTTTTTTGAATTGAACATTTCATATTCGAACTTCGTTTGTATAACAATGTATTGTAAACTGTTCCAAAATTATTGCAAAATGTCTGTTTTAAAATTAGTTCAATACATTCAATCGATAATGGAAGAATAATTTTCTAATTGTCTAACTAGTATCTTTCCATATCAATCAATCACCTAATACTGAAGTATCATAGTGAACGACTGAAACATTAGAACTTATCATAAACCAGAGCCCCACTACATCAATAATGCATTTTGCGAGTTACAGTTAACTCATACTTTCTTCTTATTTCAGTTTATTTGGAAAAAAATAATATTATGTTGTGATGTATTTTTGAAAAGAAGATAGATAATGCTACTTGATGCAATGAAAGTCAGTACAAATCAAACCAACTAAATCTGACAGTTCCAAGATAATTAAATTGTTTGCTCGCCTACTAGACCATATCGAACAAACAGCAGCTCGAAATTCATCAGGAAACTTTTAGATTCGCTCATTTCAGTGTTTATTCAAGAGGAAATACCATGTTGTAATACATTTTTGAAAAGGGGATGAAAAATTCTTTTCAGTACGATAAAAATCCAACATGGCGTCCATACTCACCAGATGAATACTTATTTTGTATTATGCCTATCTAATGTAATTTCATTTTGGTGAATAATAAACGTATTATTATTATTATTATTATTATTATTATTATTATTATAAGAAAAAACAAAGTTATGATCATTATCTCGAAAACGGAAAAAGATATCATTTTGTTTTATTTTTTATTGCGAAGACCTTGAAAAAGTGCCCATAAAATGTCTGAACCAAAATACCGTATGTTTTCAAATAACTGAGATACGGGGCTATGTCAATGAAGCACAATTTTTGTTTTTCCTGATTATTTCCAAAACAAAGAATAATCGAGAAGATTTAATGTCAGTTCTGAAATGATTATAGAATTCTGAAAAACATTGTCCATTCAACCGACTTTGTAGCTCTTATGATAACCGAGATAGCAATACATGCACCAATCTGGGACACAGTGTATAGACCTCAATACACATCTTCGGAATTCTACTTCGAACGAATTTGAACGAGAACTCTTCAAATTGCTGATAAATTCAATATTTGGAAAAACCATGGAAAATGCAGACAAGAGAATCGATTCGAAACTTTGCTCATGCTGGGGAAAATAAAAGAGGTTGTCTGGGAGCTAAGTCGTCAATAGCCAAGTCACAATTTAAATGTAGTACAAAATTTGGCGAAAACTTGGTTGCAATACAGATGGAAAAGACAGGTGTTTGTTATGATAAGCCGCTATAATATGTTGGTTTTGCAGTACTGGATAATTTGTATGTAATCTGCATATTTATTCGTATTGTATAGTGTTATGAATTATGGATTCCGCAATGCTTGTGATCTGAAATGAAAAAATGTTTCCAGTAATTCAATTTTTCATTTATCACCTGATAAATATGAACTATTTCAATTATCCACAATTATCGCTCGAGTCCCCATCTACGAACTTGACAGTCTGATTGTGCTTGAGGAAGTCCGTCTACATGATCTCTCCATTCAGCTCGATTGAAGTGGACAAAGCAGGGATTGGTATTTTTAATCCGATAATGTAGTGGAAAATTCCGAAGCTGCTCTTCGGTAGAATCGTACAATTTTTTATTTCGGTTCCGGTGTTCATTCACCAGTTCGGTCAATAAACAGTTAGGGCAATCTTTAGACATGTTGAAACAATTATTTCAATCAAAACAAACGTGACACACACTGCTGTATAGTACGTCACACAATTGACTATTTTTTCTCTCATTACAGCCTTTTTTATATTCACATCATTCACAAGTAGTGGGGGTTTTGTATATAGTTCACACCAATCAGAATCAACGGTTGAGCCATTACCTTTTCGAAATTGTAGCTTATAGATCGTGCTATTAGCAGGTATTATGGATTCAAGAGTCACAACATTATTAGTTGTATTCGACCCCATTCTTCCCCATTTTGAAGGCCAATTCTCATTTCGCATGCCATCACTGTCAAAGCATATATAGACTTATCTGATATTATATGGTTGTGCAATATGTAGGACACCATGAAAATTTCCTAGTCAAACTAAACATTGAGAAGTTATCATTGTTGCAATTCCTGGCAAACTGAGGTAATCATTTTCTATTCTACCCTTTTATTCAACCAAAGAAGGTATATCAAGAACATGATATTTAATACTCAATGTTTATTCACATTAAATCTTTGCTTATTTTCAAATACTTTATCATTCCACATTTTCTGTTCTTCAGGAGTTGGCATCGGAATCTTCTTCTCTTCAATCCTTTGAAGTTGATTATGTCGAATTGTTTCTTGTGCTCGGAATATTCGTTTTTTTCTCCTACTCTTTCCAATTGGAATACATCTGATTATATCCCTATCTTTCACAAACTCTTCGGGGTTATGAGTAGAATAATTATCATCATCTCAGTTCTCTTTCACACTCGTATTTGTCTCAGAATTGCTCATGGTGGGGGACTGCGGTACTCCAAAAGGATCTCTTTCGTGAAATCGAGTAACTCAAATAGGTCTCGTTTGATATCAGAAACGCTAACACACAGCCACTTTCAATATTGGTCTACTCAATCAACTATTGCTTAATACATATCTTTGCGATATAATTTGTCGACACACACAACACCGTCTTCTCTCCACCACACGACTTTGTATCAACAAGTCAATATCTACCATGATGATGAAATGGAACACATCAGAATACTTATATAATGGAACAATTGGTATGGGACACATATACAGGGTGATCTACGGTGGATGGCCTATTAGACGTATCTGGAGAACGAATAGACAGAAACTTCTGAAAATTGGAATGCTTTGATAATTGAACATTCTCTATCCGTCTGAAATATTTCCATCGATACAGTATTGCCACTTATATCAGAAACAACTAGCAACTTTGTTAGTTCAAATGGAATACCCTGTATTCCATTGCATTTTCAGATTTCTCCTAGAGAGCTGATTCCATCAATGCATCACACTTGGGGTCTAGCAGGAATTATTCAAAATCGAGTTTTTCAATTTCAGGATTTTTTGTGTCGAAACTATTTATTATCGATCAAAACGGCTTACATGTCACTATCTTAACTTTTGATTCACTATCTACTGGAATTCAATTGGAAAAAATACAAGGTGCCTCAGGATTCAGAATTCTGATCACCCTGTATCTGTTCCAATTGAATGTCAGTAGATAGTGAATCGAAAGTGAAGACATGTAAGCCGTTTTGATCAATAATGAATATTTTCTACACAAAAAAATCCTAAAATTGAAAAATCTCGATTTTGAACACCCTATATCTCTGTTATCATTCCTGCTAGACCTTAAGTGTGACGCATTGATGAAATCAGCTCTTCAGGAAGAATCTAAAAATGCAATAAAATACAGGGTGCTCCATTCAAAATAACGAAGTTGCTAGTTGTTTCTGATAGAAGTGGCAAGACTGTATCGATGAAAATATTTCAGACGGATAGAGAAGGTTCAATTATCAAAGCATCCCAATTTTCAGAATGTTCTGTCTTCTCGTTCTCCAGATACTTCTAATGGGCCATCCACCGTGGATCACCCTGTATATGCTAATGATAGAGCGCTGAGAGCGGAGGATTTTTTCCAAACCGGTTGCCACGAAACCAGTTGTTAGCACACCTGCTACCACCATAAAAAATATGTCTAGACTGAGTAAACCGGTTTTGGATCCTTGGATCGTGTTTTTAAAATCAATGAGACGATATTTGCACCTGTGGAATCTTTATACATCGAGTACCGCATTCCACTTATGGTCAGACACTTGAATAATTAAATGGGAAGCAGTCGATCAGATCAATACACTTTTCAAGACCAAGTTTGTTGATTTCAAGGAAGACAATTATTTGATATGAATGCACTTCTGAATTTTACTTCCTATTTTCGAACAAGACATAATTTACTTTAGACGATTATTTGCACAAGGTTGAAAGTGGAATATATTTTGTGACAGTTTTTTCTCCCAAAAGGTTATACAGCACGACAGCTCTATGTCAGAAGTGTTGGGTTTCTTTGTAATATGTTGATATGATTGTTGTAATATTTGATCATTTATAATAATTATATACTTGCAACAGATTTTTGTATTTTTATTCTTTTTATTAATGACTTGACAACTTCTTGACAATTACAGACAAGTGACATTAGTGACAACTTAACTTGAACACATTCCTACCAACTCACTATACAAAACAACATAATCTGACAAATGTTTACCAACCCAACACTCCCCCGTAAACATTGGAAGATTGGATATGACAATAACATAAATTATTTATTAATAATGTAGTAGCTCTTTAGAAAATTTGTCAAATTTTACGATAGGCAATGGCTTAGTAAACATATCACTGACATTTTCTTCTGATGGTACATATTTTATATTGAAAAGTCCTTTATAGAATTCATCTTTCATAAAAAAATATTTAACTTCGACATGCCTACTTGATTTTAATCTTCCTGCTTTGATCAACTTGATTGTGCTCTGGTTGTCAATGTGGAGTGTTGCTTCAACTTCTTCTCCTGTCAGCTCTTTCAGTAACTCTGAGAGGTACTTCAGTTCTTTGGTACATTCACATGCGGCAATGAGTTCTCTGCTTCCATGGTTGATTGTGCCACCACACTTTGACTCTTGGAAGACCATGATATAGGTCCATCAAAGAGGGTAATCACATATCCTGATGTGCTTTTTCTTCTTATTTCTTCGGTCTGGTCTGTATCTCTTGAATTAATATCTGCTGCGAAATCTGAATCACAAAATGCATACAGATGTAAGTTTTGTTCAGATTGTTGTTCACTAGTGTAGAAAATTCCTGCATCTGGTATTCCTTTTGAGTATCTCATGGTTCTCTTCACGTTTGTAGTCTTGTTCCTTTGGTTTCTCCATGGAACGGCTTTCAAAATTGACTGCAAAACTAAGATCTGGACGTGTCTTACAAGATAGGTAAAGTAAGCTTCCAATTGCTTCTCTGTAATTAAATCTTGGTTCTTCTGAGTATTCTTCTTCATCTTCAGACTTGTAAATGTCTCGAGATATAGGGTCTTCATTGATTTTGAGTCTTGCATTTGGAATCTATTAAGAACCTTTTTAGCATAGGTTCCTTGTGAGATAATAATTCCTCCATCAGTCTTTTCAATATCCATTCCCAGGTAACTCTTTGGATGCTCAATGAAAGTCATTTCAAATACTTTCACTAGTTCATGTTTCAAATTGTTGATTTTTATTGCAACTCTTCCAATGATGATTCCATCATCCACATGTATACCTAGGTATAATTCACCATCTTGTGATTTAAAAATGCATTGATCTGCTTTCAATTGTGTCATATTTTGTTCTCTAAGAAATGCAGAAAATCTTTTGTTCCATTGACAAGGTGCTTGTCTTAAGCCATACAATGACTTGAGAAGAAGGCACACTTTGCCTGGTTGACTGAAACCATCTGGCACTCTCATATATAGTTTATCTTCTAATTCGCCATATAGAAAAGCTGTTTTGACGTCTGAGGTTTGTATAATCCAGTTTTTCTTTGCTGCAATTGCAAATAACAGTCTTAGAGATGTTGTGTCCACCACTGGACTGTAGATATCTTTGTAGTCCATGTTTTTCTTGTCTTGAATACATTCTCGCGCTACCAATCTTGCTTTATGCTTTCCATTTTCTTTTATTCTAAAAACCCATCTGCTTGATAATATTTCTTTGCCTTTTGCCTTTTCTTCATTCACATAGATCCAAGTGTTGTTTCTCAGAATCGAATCTTTTTCTTCTTTTATGGCTTTACTCCATTCATTTTTATCATCACATTCTAGAGCTTCATTATAAGTTAGAAAAGCTTGATCTTCCATTTCTTCTTCATCACTGGAATCTTCTAATAAATAATTTCTAAATCTTGTAGGTATTCTTCTTTCTCTTCTAGGTCTTTCATTTCTATTAGTTCTATGGATTTCTTGTTCTCTATCATTTATATTATTGGGAATTTCTTCCTCATAATTTCTTGGTATTTCTTGTTCTTCTTCCCCGTTTTCTTCATTTTCCTGGTCTTCTTGTTCTACTTCTTCTGAAATTCAATAATAGCTTGATTTTTCTCTTCTGATTCTGGGTGAAAGAAGGTATTTGTAAAAATCACATCTCTTGCTGTGAAAATCTGTCTTTCTTGGGAATCCCATAGGCGGTATCCATTTGCTGTATAGCCTACTAACATGGCTTCCTTACTTTTTCTGTCTAATTTCTTCAGGGGCTTTAAAATTTTTGCATATACTTTTTGACCAAGAATTTTCAGATAAGATAGGTTAGGTTTCTTGCCAAACCAATTTTCTGCAGGAGTTTGAGATGTTGATTTAGTAGGACTCCTGTTGGTCAAGTATGCAGCCACTATTATTGCTTCTCCCCACATATCTTTGTCACAGTTTGCATCAAAAATCAGTGCTCTAGCTTTGTTGAGCAGTGTGAGCATTATTCTCTCACTTTTTCCATTAAGTTGTGGTGTGTAGGGTATTGTAAAATCCTGGATAATACCTTTCTCCTTGCACCAAACTGAGAGAAGGTGGTTTTCAAATTCTTTACCATTATCACGTCTTATCTTGCATGCTTTCAGGTTGAAGTGAGTCTCTCCTTCGTTTATAAATGTCTTTATGTACTGGAACACTTCATCTGCAGTTTTTGTTTCCAATAAATAAACTGTGCAGAAGTGTGTATAGTCATCCAACAGAAAAATAAAATAATTCTTGTTATCGAATGTTGGTGGGTCAATTGGACCACCTAAATCTGTGTGGATGATCTCCAGTGGGCAAGTTGCCCTTTCTCTTGTAGTCTTGAAAGGAAGCCTTACTTGCTTGGCTTCAGCACAAATGTTACAATAGAAATTTTGGCATTTATCTATCTTGAATTCTGCTCTATCACAGAGATCTGGAATCTTTTTCATTTGGCTGTAGCTTAGATGGCCAAGTTTTCTATGCCATTCTTCAAGGATGGTCATATCTTCTGTATTTTCTGCAATGAAAGTATTTCCTCCTATTTTCTTTATATTAACTATGTAGAGACCATTATTTGTTTTATTTCCTTCAATGATTATATTTTCTTCTGGGATTTTAATTTTAGTTTTGAGTATGTAAACTTTTTCATCATCAAAGTAAACAGTGTTTTGTGATTTTGTGACACTGTTCATTGACAGTATGTTTCTTGTTAGATCAGGGGCATATAGGACATTGTTAAGGGTGCATATGTCTAATTCAACCTTTCCACATCCCTCAATTGATATAGATTGACCCTTTTTGGCTACTCCTACATCTTCTGTGTACGGCAACACTTGTGTGAAGGTATTTTTGTCATTAATCATGTTCTTGCTGCAGGCACTATCCACAACCATTTCAAAGTCAATATTTTCATCCCCATTGTTTTCTGCTATGAAAGACTCAGCAATGAATGCTATCTCCTTATTATTTGGTTTATCTTGGTCTCTAGTACTTCTTCCAGGTTTATTTCTATTATCTTCATATTCATCTTTGAACCAGCAGTCATTTTCCTTGTGGTTTGTTTTCTTGCAGTATTTACAAGATTAATCTTTGTAAAAGCAATCTTGTTCTTTATGATTGGTTTTCTTGCATATGGCACATGGTTTTGAATTTTGTTTTAATGATCTACATTGTGGCTTGATATGTCCTTTCTTTCCACATCCCTGACATATAATTTCGTTTCTGGTCTTTCCTTTTGTTCCTGTGTTGAAGCATACTGATGTTTCTTCTTTATTGTTTCTATGTTTGTCTTCTTCTAAGGACAGTCTTGCAATCAGATTTTCTATGGTTTGGTCTACTATGGGAGTTGAGTCATTCAAAATATTTTCAGTTGCTTATTACTGAGTATTTGTTTTTTATGTTATCATTATTAGAGTATGGTTAGAGTAATTATTGAACAATGGGCATGATTTCATTGTATGGTTTGTTTGTGATTTCTGCTCTTGGTGTATACTCAACATGTAGAAAGAAACGTCGGAATGAAATATTCAAAGTGAGGCCTATCAAGAGGAGAAGGCAGACTCATTCACAATTTCATCTATATTTAAATAAGATGGATAAAATATGGATATTGAACAGTTCTTCAAATACACTAGAATGTCACATGAGCTGTTCAATGATTTGGGTGAACTGTTGTATCCATATTTGGCAAAAGATACAAGGGGGGAGCCAATTTCTGTTAGGCAGCGACTAGTGATCACTTTGTAGTGAGTTCAAGATATTGTGAAATCATTGACAACGATAATGACCCAAAATTTCAGCTATTTGTCAGAGGGATGATCTATGCAGCAAGTTGCCTGGGAAAATCATGTTGGACTTACTACAGTACATGTGATGATAGAGGAAACATGTGATGCTCTATGGAAAGTGTTGTGTCCTATAGTATTTCCTGAAAAAATCGATTGGCATGAAATATCACAAGAATATTATTGGAAATGGAATATGCCCAACTGTATCAGTGCCCTGGATGGAAAACATATTCAGATACAAAACCCAAAAAATGCTGGAACAGAATATGTTTCCTACAAGAAGACGTTCAGCATTGTATTGATGGCTATCTATGATGCATCTCATAAATTCCTCTTCATTGATGTAGGTTGTTCAGGATCGAATCATGATGGAAATGTATTTCGCAATTCAATTCTTGGCCAGGAGTTATTCTCTGGAGAACTTGATATTCCAGAATGTGAAAAATTGCCAGGTAGTGAGATATCACTCTCCTTTTTCGTATGTGCTGATGAGGCATTCCCTCTACATAGAAACATTATGAGGCCATTTCCAGGGAAATTTTTATCTGAATCCAAAAATATTTTCAATTTGAGATTGTCAAGGGCACGAAATACAATCGAATGTACTTTTGATATTATTTCCCAATGGTTTAGAATTCTGAGACAAACCATAATTGCAGAAGAAGACCTGGTAAAAACTTGGGTGTGATGATGTAGTTCTACGCAATTACATAAAAATATCTGCAGATCATGAAACTACAAGGTATTGTCCACCTGGATATGAAGATATACCTAGTTTTGTGAGCTTTCGCCAACTAGTTTTTAATTTATATGATATAATAGGTGTAACTGAAACTTGGTTAAATGAAGCAATTGATTCCGATGCAGTGTTGTTACCAGGTTATACATTATTTAGGAAAGATAGGTTAAATAGAGTTGGAGGTGGTGTAGGTGTCTATGTCCGATCTTCTTTATCTTGTGCGATTTCTGATATTATTTTAGAAAATGTTAATTTTGAATACATATTCTTGAGTCTGGTAATAAGTACCTATAAAATTTCTCTAGCTATATTTTATCGTCCCCCCAACTCCAGACTTAGTGATATGTTAGATGCTTTGAACGATATTATTCCCCAACTATTGACCGAATATGATTTTTCTATTATAATAGGCGACTTGAATGTAAACATGCTGCAACATAATTCCTTGCTGGAAACTCTTGATGCTTATGGCTATTCTAATATTATCAATGAACCTACAAGAATTGCTGCATCCTCTGCAACATGTTTAGACCCCATATTTATCAACTGTAAAGAAATATGTCTTAATAGCGGTACAGTTCCCTCAGATGTCAGTGATCACAATAGAATGCCCTTTTGTACTTTGAATGTTGTTGTTAGGAAATCTATGCAGAAATTTATTCGTATTCGCGATTTCAAACAATTCAGTGCAGATGCGTTCAAACAGGAGCTATTGGGTATTTCTTGGAATGATATATATCATATAAATGACATAAATCATAAAGTCAGATTCTTAGAAGATAATATCAATTATATTTTCAATTTGCATGCACCTTATAAAACAATTAGAGTAAGTAAACCACCTGCTCCTTGGCTTACGGATAACCTCAAATTAATTTTGAAAGAACGTGATAGAGCACTTACCAAATATAAAGTGAACAAAACACCGGAAAACTGGAATCATTATAAGGAATGCCGCAATTTCGCGTTAGCATCCATAAGAAGGGAAAAATCAGCATATCTAATAAAATTAGAAAATGAAAAAAATGATAAAAAACTATGGAAAGGTTTGAGCAACTTGAACATTAAAACTTCTAAATGTAATAGTGAACTACCTGATACCTTGCGAGACCCAAACGAAATAAATGAATACTTCATAAGTATTTTTGATAATTCGAATAACTGTGACATGACATGTGAGTTCTACTTGAATAATAGGTATAGTGATAATACTTTTGATTTATCGCTCATTGATCAAAACAAAGTTCTACAAATAATAAACAATATTAAATCAAATGCCGCTGGAAATGACGGTATCACGCTTCACATGGTGAAATTATGCTTGCCTACTATACTTGACCATATCACTCATGTATTGAACTGTTGCCTGGAATGTGGATATTTTCCCAAAAAATGGCGTGAGTCGATCATAATTCCAATTCCAAAAACTGCATCACCCAATAGTGTGCATGACTTGAGACCAATTAGCTTACTTCCTGTGATTTCCAAAATACTCGAAAGAGCAGTATATATACAAGTGAATGACTTCGTTATACCCAACAGCATACTACCTATTCATGAATCGGGATTTAGAAAATGCCATAGTACAACTACAGCACTCTTAAATTTATCGGATAATATAATTGGTGCCTTAGATAGAAAACTTGCAGCTGTTCTAATTACCTTGGATTATTCTAAGGCATTCGATTTGATAGATCATAAGTTACTCATCTCTAAATTTAAATATTACGGATTGAATACTACAGCACTCTCTTTTTTTAAATCGTATTTATCGAATCGCACACAACGAATATGTGTTGATAATAAGTACTCCGACTCAAGGAAAATTGTTTCTGGAGTTCCTCAGGGATCTATCCTAGGTCCTCTACTATTTTTGTTATATACATCAGACTTGCCAAAAATTTTAAACACTAGCGAAATTCTACTTTATGCGGATGATACACAAATAATCCATTATTTTGATCCTAAGTTGTACAATGCAGCAGCTGAAACCATAAATAGCGATCTCCAACGCATTGTTGACTTTTCTAATAAGCACAACCTATCAATTAATCCTACTAAAACAATGGTCCTTTTATTTGGAAACAAAAATTTGTGGCCTAATATCGCAAATAATATGAATATCGAACTTAACAACACACTTTTGGTTATCTCTGATACTGCAAAAAATTTAGGATTGACCATGGATACTTCTTTGAGATTCAAGAATCATGTGAATCTTTTATTACGTAAATGTTATATGCGCACTCGTTTACTTTTTGCTAATAAACATATTTTAAATTACAAAACAAGGAAAAAACTTTCAGAATCTTTAGTTTTATCTCTTTTGAATTATTGTAACATTGTCTACTATCCATGTCTTGATAAATGCACCCAATATAAACTACAACGCGTGCAAAATACTTGTTGTAGATTCATATTCAATCTGAGGAAATATGATCACATTTCTCAATACATCCTGCAGTTGAAATGGCTTAGAGTTTCTAATGTATTTAAATACCATTTCCTTACTTTTCTGCACAAACTATTAAATACTCAAAGTCCGCCATACCTTTTTCATAAACTGGTCTTTAGAAATAATTTACATAATCTTAACACCAGACATTCACAAGTACTCAACATGCCAAACCATTCGACTGCTCTGTTTGAACGCAGTTCCACCTATAATGCTGTAAAACTTTTCAATTCTTTCAAACCAGAATTGACAACACCATTGAATAAATTCAGAAAATTCGTTAAAAATTAACTGCTGAATCAACAAGACTAGTCACATTGTTACTTTCTTAAATTAACTTCCTTTTTTTCTATCTATGCATATATTACATACATTTTTTAGATCGATGCATTTTATCTATTCTCTTCTATCTATACATTATACCATATTAATAACATTGTATAATACTTTCATTTCAGTTTTTTGTTTATTCTGTAAACTGAAAAGGTTAAGAGTTCAAGAGTAGCTATTTAGCTAATCTTCGCCTTTTCAGGGCAAATGCGTGTACATTTGTCAAATAAAGTCAATTTATTATTATTATTATTATAATGTAGATGTGGATGGAAATTTCACTAGTGGTGTTTGGAGAAATGATCCATTCAGATTGACAGGAATTGGTTGGAGTGGTTTTAACAACTCTAGTCGGGTTTTACAAAGGAACTCTTGGTAGAATACTTTTTGTCTCCTGCGGGATGTATTCTTACTTAGTGAAACAGGGCTAACAATGGTGGACACCCAACTAATATTAGGATGAATATTTGACTTGTTTTCTATGTCTTGGAATCGAAATAACTATTGGGAATTACAAAATTATTTCGATTATTTTCCTGCTTTTATCCTTAAAGCCACTCACATTCGAAAACAGTTGAGTCTCACAATATCATAATTTTCGATGAACTTGAAAATACTCAAGTAATAATACCCTATACTTATACAATAGTTGTAGTTGTACATGGATATTACATGGAAAAATCACAACAAGAAATAAAAGTTATGTTAAAAAAATAACACATTGAAACCAGTTCAAAATGGAAAATAAAACAAAAACACATAGGTATCACAAAATTAACAGATGAAGATACTTAGAGGAACTAATGAATTGTTAATAATCAGACCTCCTCTCTTTCCACACTTCTGAAATTTTCAAAGAGCAAACTATATATTTGTTGCTTTATATACATTTCTATCAGCAACATTTTCTACTCTTGAAAGGTCTGCTGCTATGCTATCTGCAAAAGCTCTATCAGAAGAATCTACATCATAACCTGGTCTTTTTTATTGCTTACCCCTAACAACACGGGATCTTGCTGGTACATCCCGCTAAAGTCCTACAAATGTCCCAATGTTTCAGACTTAGGTACAATATCCCAGAGATGTTTCTCTTGGGACATCCATCAGATGTTGTCATCGGATGTTCTAGAAACATCTCATTTGATCTTTTTTTATAAACAATATCATGGTTCCATATCTGCTAATGATGATTGACATGATTGAACAGTTCAAACAATTGTTACATTTGAAACATTGAAAAGTTGATGAAAAATGGGAATCAAAACTGTATTCGTACATATACCGGGTGGCTACGGAAGTATTGCCTATGGAATATCTCAGTTATTGTATGAAGTAGGTTTGTGAAATTTGGAGCGTCGATATAATGACATAAGAGCTAGAATTTGAGCATATTGACATGTCGAAGTTAACTTCCGGTCTGACCGGAAGTAACATCAACTTTCTTATTTTAAATGGAAACCCTATTTTTTTTTCTTCTCGCTTTATTCAGCATTCAATTCCCTTTCTAATGACATATCACAAGTTGGTATCTAACCAGAAACTAGATCAGAAAAAAATTATTATCGAAATTCACCGAGTAGGCCGTGGAAGCAAAATGAAAGCCAAAAATTGAAAAGTTGGCTATGGAAATCATACGTCACTTGATAACAGTTGCTACTACTGTGATATTTTATTTTCATTCGTCGGCGTTATGAAAAGTCGCCAAAAAAAATATTGGAAAAAATGGGAAAAAAACAATACTCTGTAGGTCCATAACTTGAATAGGAACATACAACTTTTTCTTGCCTGTACTATTCAGCATAACCATTCCTTTCTAATGATATGATAGAAAGTCATTTTTTGGCTTTCATTTTGCTTCCACGGCCTACTCGGTGAATTTCAATAATAATTTTTTTCTGATCTAGTTTCTGATTGGATACCAACTTGTGATATGTCATTAGAAAGGGGATTGAATGCTGAATGAAGCGAAAAGAAAAAAAAATTGGGTTTCCATTCAAAATAAGAAAGTTGATGTTACTTCCGGTCAGACCGGAAGTTAACTTCGACATGCCAATATGCTCAAATTCTAGCTCTTATGTCATTATATTGACGCTCCACATTTTACGAACCTACTTCATACAATAACTGAGATATCCCGTAGGCAATACTTCCGTAGCCACCCGGTATAGTTATACCTATACCAAAGCCGGCTGATTTCATCGATAACAAATTGAAATAATTTCACTAAATATTCCTCAATAAGATTACCAAAGTACCTGCTTAACTTCATGAACCATGTAATAAAGGACAAAATCAAAATATATCTCTTCAGCATATTTATTGCTGTATTTATTTGTTATACCAGCCGATAGATGGCGGTACAACTACGTTGTTAAGAGTTACTAACAGCCGTCGGCCCAGCGCCAACAAATATGAGCCTCAAACAACTGTTATCATCTTCCAATAGTTATTGGACCGCACCGACCTTTTATTTTCGGATTCGGATTGTTACTTGATATCTGGAAATAGGTCGGCCATTTTCAGGATTGAAGATTGAAAATAATTCATACCGTGTCATCCACTACTGTCATCAAACAAGAAACATCCTATATGAAAGTTTCTTCAAGATGTTCCATATCAAGTACCCTGAATGTCTCTGGTACATCCCGTATCATCCCACAAACATTTTGATGGGATGTTTATCAGACATCGCAAATGCTGACACGGGTGTTGTCAGCAACATACCAAGAATGTCCCAAGGAATTTTCCAGAGATGTTCCTATCATCCCATATGGATGTTTCTACGACCTCTTACAGATGTTATTGTGTTATTAGGGACATATGAGCTTAAGGAATCTGATAATGATGTCAATGCCAGTGACATCGATTCAGCTACAGAACCTGATGTATTCTTCTTCGGTTTCTCTTCATTATTCTCATTTTTTCTTTTGGTTTGTATATTTGGTGCATTAGGAGTTATCTCTGGAGTTATGTTTTCTAACTCCTCGTCGATTCCGATTTGCAAACTATCCAAATCATCTGGTATGCTTTCTGGGCTTAGTATGTTATACATGCCTGGCCACTGGTCACTTTGAGGGTGATAACTTTGAGTATTAGTATTTTGTTTGATTGATGATATTCTTGAACGAAAAAATTATGAATTACTTCACACAAAAGATAATTCCATAATTATCCATACCTTTTAACTCTTGAGTGAATATATGGATCCAGAAATTTCATACAATCAAAGTATGGCCAAGATATTGTGAATAATTGTGAACCAGATGAAGTATGTTTCACTTGCCTTTTCAAAGCTGCATACTCGTTTCTTAGCACATTCCACCTCTGCTCACAATGCTCTGCTATAAACATTACATGATCATAATGCAAAAACGTTGCATGGAAAAATCATATGAATAACCATACCTTGTGTTTCCAAAATATGACCTATACTTTTCCAGGCATTTTCCCTGGAGAGTTTATTCTTGAACGAACTATTTTGTTTATCGTACAGGTGCTTGAACTTCTCGACTTGTTCGATCAAAAGACCGTCGTCCATGATGAAATGATCGAATGAAATAAAAATCAAAGTAAATGAACAAACCAGAAAATAAAAATTTTGATTTGGAGTATAATTAATTTATAATCACAGTTTTTCTTTCCTAACCTCTGAAAATTTTGTTCTATCAGATGTCAGTAATGACGTGAGACATTTATCATCCTAGAATCTTAATTTTTTTTTCATAACAGAATCCACTCATCATCTCTTAAATCTCAAGTGCTAAATGTTCAATCTTGAGTCTTGAAGTTTTTTAGAAATCCACCCTCAGGTACTTCATTAATAGGAACAGATTAGCAACTGGAAGGTTGAACAAATGATGAATAAACACAAATTCAATTAGTAGGTACCTACCTATTGGAACAAAGCATAAGAAATTGAAATATATTCTGCAGATCTGAGACATATTTGGTATGAAAATTGATTAATTGAAAAATTACAAATTTGTCTTGCACATAACAATAAATCAGTATCACCTATCCAGAAACACCTTCTAACAGTTTAAATTGCACATTAGTTACCTATTGTCTTTCTACTTAGTATGCCCATTTTAATTCTATTTCTTTCAACAAAGTCAATATTTCTTATAGGACATTTTTTGTCTCCAAGTGCTGTTCTTGTGCTAATTTCAACCTCCTGTCTTCCCCTCTTTCAACATCTCTCTTATATTCATTTAGCCAGTTCACCATTTCAGTTCTTGGGGAACTGCGCACATGAACTTTTCCCTCTTTCAACATCTCTCTTATATTCATTTGGCCAGTTCACCATTTCAGTTCTTGGGGAATTGCGCACATGAACTTTTCTCTTTTTAGAGTTATTTTCTTTTCCATCTCCTGAATTTGCAGCTTTAGAAGTACTAGACTGAGATGTCTTCTCACTAGCAGTTGCTTTTGCTGGCATAGACTTTGCAGTACTGGAGAAGAAATCTCAGGCCTTTCATCAAGGTAATTGGCCATTACATCATAATATTGCCATGTTTCGGGATCATAGCCAGTTCTTGAATTGTGGTCCTTGATTTCTTTGAATTTTGTAATGAGGGTCTTCTTTCAGTTTGCAATTTGTTCTGCACTAAATTCATAACCTTGGTCCAACATTTTGGATGATATCAATTTGTGAATTTCAGTCTTTCTGAATCTAGGGCTATTCAGCTCCTCCTTGTGGACATCACACAACTCTAATAACATTATTCAACATAGATGAATTTCGTGATGTACTGCCACGACTATTGTGGCAACAATGCAATGTACGCGCACAAGCGCCATCTATTTCCGGAGGACTAGAAAATGTGAAAATCTAAGAATGTAGCTCACTCTCGCTACGCTCTCTCCCTAGTTTGTACGTATGTCATAGTCATAATGTAAAATGTATGACGAATATTCAATAAAATATAAAGTGCTAGTAAAGTGAATGTTTTATTGCTAGTCTAGTACAGTACAGATTTGGTGAGTGTCTGTTTCTTTGAGTATTTGGAGCTTCATTTACTGAAGCATCCATCACTGTTGCAGCCATGGGCTGTGGCTTATCATTTATACTTTTATCAATAACATCTTGGAGTGCAGCGTTTTCCTGATGTATCTCACCGACAACTTCAACTATCTGGTAACTTCTTGCTGAAAAAGTGATAAATTGAAGTGATAATAAATCAACCTAAAACTTCAATTTTTTATGAGAATTATCACTCACTTTGGTTATTATACCACAAAATTTCCCCATCATCTGTCTGCATAAGTTCTTCCATTTCCAGTCCTGATTTGATCTGGGTGTTTGCAAATTTTGTTGAAATTTGGTATAAAAAATTAATTGTGTGACGAAATGTGATCTTTCTTCAATCTGATTTCATTTTTTGACAACTGTCAGCAGTCATTCCGCGTCATTCCTTGTAGTGATACGAGGTGGAAAGTAGCAACTGGAATCGGAAGAGTTGCAAATAAAACGACTCATTATAGTGATTCCGGTGGCGGAATCGGATAAATAAAACGCAACAAATGTGCTTTCCATCTATTGCACCAATACAATTAGGTATACATTCCATCTTTCATAGAGCCCTCCAGATATTTGCAACAAGTCTGCTGAGCTTCGTTGGGGTAACACAATAGGTGCCAACACTTTCCATAGAACATCTTACGTTTCCTTCAATATACAGTTCACTGTGGTTTTACCATTGTTATTATTCCAGGCAAGCTCCTGCATGGAACATGCCTCTGATAAATAGCTGTTAAAAAACACTGATGTATGATGGAAAACAATAATATTCATCCATAAATGTACTCACAGCAAGGTGATAGCCAACCATTGTCCAGGTTCTATGGGCAGTTTTGTTGGGTCTCTTCTAATATGAGGATTCACAAGACTCAATAGATCTCAAGGAGACATCCTCGTATATTCGAAAAAACTGTTCCCTATCGTGGGATTTCGCATACGACAACAAATTCTGATATATATTGTACTTTTTGTTCTTAATGTTTGAAGGACGAACCTTGAAACGTCTTTTTTTCATGTAAAGCTACCATTGCAGTAGTCGTCATGAGCAACACCATTGATCTCAGCAGAATATTATTTTTGTCAATCATCTTCAATTTGAAATACAAACAAAATATAGGTCACGTGCAAGAACTGTCAGATGACCGACCCTGGAGGCAAAATAAATTACATAACCTCACGCTTCTTGTTTGTTTATATCTGTCATAGATAAACTACATTGTTTTTTTGGAACATTTCCACTGCATTTGAGAGATAATTGTGTTGGGCATTGACCCTTATCTCTTCATGATGGAAGAATTGTCGGCAGACATTTCCATCTTTCCCCAAATTATGTATCCAGACATCGTCAACTATTTGGTTACTACAAAAAGTGCTTTCACTATGACCGAGATGAAAGCATATAAAAGCTTGGAGGCTTACAATCTAGCCATTTGTGGATGGGTGAAAAAAATATGTGTGGAACATATTAATTCTCATATTCTAGTTATTGGAAAGGTACAATAGACATATTCAGAGAAGAACATATAACTTTTACCTATATAATTTTTCAGGTCATGCATTCACAAAGACTCAATGGTAAATTATTAACTCCATGGATTATTTTTCTGGGAGATGGAACCATTCTAAGTGCTCACTGTGATTGTGTTGCTGGCTTAGGAGAGGTTTGCACTCATGTAGCTGCAGTTTTATTTTCTATTGATGATGCCATATTCGTAAACGGGAGAATGTAACAAGAACAGGTGTGAAAGCTTATTGGATGCCTCCATCAAATAAACCAGCTGAACCATGCCGTGTGTTGAACTTGAATCTTGTGAATCCCAAGAAATTGAAACTCATGGAAGATGAACCTTTATACACCAGGAAGGCACCATTGGATATATCTTCCATTACAAAGGAACAGAAAGATGAGTTACTGAGAAATTTAGCAGAGGCCAAAGGGGCAGTTCTTCAATCCATTACTGAACCATTTTCTGAATCATTGCTGGATGACTCAAGATGTTAACAGCAGAAGTTCATGATCATGAACTTATATAGGGACGCCTATAAAAATTCTACTCTGTCAGAGCTGCAGGAAATGGGTATGATTGCATTCATTCATTTTCATTTGGAATATTATTTAAATATTTTTTAGGTGGTGATGTTGATATATCTTTAACATATAAAGAGTGTGAGCGAATTGAAAGAGAGACCAGAGAACAATCAAAATCAAAATCCTGGTACTATTATAGGGCAGGAAGGGTAACAGCTTCCAATTTCAAAAAATGCTGTAGAACTAAAATTGACGAACCTTCTATATCTCTCATAAAATTTATATGTTATCCAGTGACTCATAGATATAAAATCAAAGCTTTGGATTATGGGTGCCAACATGAGAGTGTTGCTAAGGAAGATTTACTGAGAGAGCTACAAAAAACATATGGGAATGTTGAAAACGATCCTATTGGACTTTTCATAAATCCAAAATACCCCTATTCTGGAGCATCCCCAGATGGGCTGGTGACATGTGATTGCTGTGGTACTTATATCATTGAAGTTAAATGTCCCTACTGTGCTAGATTTGCTGGTGTCACTGATTTGATCAGGAAGGAAACTCACATGATTCAGAGCGATGGAAGCCCTTGGAAAATTTTATACAAGAACAGAGCCAGAACCTGTTTTAGACACAGCACCTATTTAAGACCCAACACCCATTTTAGACCCAACACCTATTCTAGACCCAACACAGACAGACCTCATTTTAGACCCAACACAGTCAGAACCAGATTTAGAATTGACACACCCAGGACCTAGCAAACCTCCTTTATATTGCTTATGCCAACAGGAAGATGACAAAAATAATCCCATGATTGCATGTGAGTCTGGATATTGTGCAATTGAATGGTACCACTTCAACTGTGTAGGATTGATGGATATTCCAGTTGGATTATGGATTTGTGATTTATGCAGGACCTAAAATGTCATAAGTATTCTGGAACTGCCCTAGAGGAGAATGGAGCAATTGAATTCGAAATTATAAATACATAAAGTAACTTCTTCATATTTTTTAGGCATTGATTATGCTTATGGAAGCCATCAAAATGAAGGAAAAACCTTTTCAAAGTTGAATCCAACAAAGGTCACTTGTGACAGTCACAACAGCAAAGGAAACTATTATAAAATGGGAAGTTTCATCAAGAAATTACTTCAATTTTCTGATTAACCTGTCTGTGGGATTATTGTTTCAGATGAGGCCTACATCAGGGACAGTCTACAAATTGTTGATGGGGTCCACTTCAAGCAGATACTTCTGAGAAGTTCAAATTTATTTACATTATATTTTGTTCTATCAACATTAGGCGATATTCTTATTGAAATGAATTGTAAGTACTTCTAGTGGGTCATGAGTTTTTGTGGGTTTTCCTCATGATATTATATTGAGAATATGAAAATGAGAACTTCTCTTACATATTTCATTACTCTCAATATAAGCATATGCACCACTATTCCTTTCCCACAGAAAAAATGAATTAAGTATATTTTTCCCCAGTTATGCCTAATCATTGAATACCTACCTCCCAACCAAATAAAATACCTGTCAGGATCAAGTGTTTATTCATAGCTTAAAACAAAATTTCACCTCAACAATAATAAGATATTTTGAAAATCAAAACATTGAAAAAAAACTTTACAGTGAGAGTAATATCTGAATAAATTCAAATAAAATTCAGAGAAATGAATAACTTAAATGATCTCCAAAAATTATATATCTGCTAACCTCTGGACATATATGTTTGTTTTCATCTGTTTGTTTCAAAATTCAGATGTTTATTTTATTTGATAAAATATATATATACAACATAAGATATATACAGACAGCATATATACAACAAAATATATATTTATACAACACAAACTATATATACTACACAACATATATAGAACATAACATATATATGCAACTGTGATACAATTAGGAAATAATTCATGTGGAGAAATATGTTGAATTGAGAAAACCCAATCATGAATCTGTAATTAGAGGTCTGAAAAGCAAATTTCCATCCTTCAAAGTTGGAACCCCTTGATTGGGTATGGAAATTTTGAAAAGGAATATTCTCACCGGTATATTATTAAAAACATGAAAATAATGAGAACACAGAGATACCTCTGTATATTGAGAATTTACATTCTCTATTGACTCAATATAATAAAATTGGCTGTATGCCATGATGAACATTGAATTTCATATTTGTTGAAAATACACTGAAGACTTTCAAATAAAAAATCTGAAATTGAGAATTTGCACAATAATGGTTTTTCAATAAAAAAAAACAACATCCGTTTCAAGAATTCAAATCATGAATAAATAATGTTTATTATATGTTATGGAATTATCATGAATTATGATAGTGTAGGTACTAAGCAAATATTTCCTTTTATTTTTTTACTTTAAATCATTCTGCTTCATCATTTATATTATTCACATCATTAAGTTGAGTTATATAACATTATTCTACTATGGAATATCGAATGTATTCTAAGATTTGACTCAACATTATTTGCATTCAAGGAATTTGATTGTCTTGTTTCATAAGTATGGATTGTATTTTATTATTAATAGTATTATTACTGACAAAACAGATTCCTATAGTATAGCTTCTAAAAGATCTGAATTGAGGATGCACTTTTTTGTTTCATTTTGTAATTTCATTTAGTGGTCTGTCTCAAACGTTTAATATTCGAATTTACCCACATAGATAGGTGGTTATACTCAAAGAATTTGAATTTGAAAAGTTGTGATTTCATAGTTTTTTCATCCTTTTCAAATTCTTATCTCATTGTGGATGTACCATTTGATGAAGAGTTTGCTAAATCACTCCTCCTGAAAACTAGTGATAACTACTTCAAGTTCATGTTACATGTTTATTGTGAGAATTCCTGAGTCTTTATTTTTCATTTCAATAATGCCATTACTCAGATACAGGATTGAATAATCAAGAAACAAGTTATCAGTTTTTATTTATTAATTCTCAAAATGGAAATAAATTTTGTATATAATTAAATCTATTGTATCCAATTGTTTGAAAAGTGGAACTGACAACCATAAAATGATTATTAATAAAGTGTTGGAAGAAATGTTCAATGGAATAGTTTTATTTCTCTATAAAACATACAAACTTTCAAGACTATTTGAAAGGTATAAAAAAGTAGATAAGGGCCTCATTTTCTTCACTCAGGGACAAGCAACTATATATTTCAAAAGGGTTAGTACATGACTATCAAGGTGACTATAGGATGGTGGTGTTACAAAACCAGTTGGTAAATTCCGTTTTGTACAATTTCCCAGGGTGATAGGGATTCGGAAACTGATTGTGAACGACTTATCGATAGTCAGGCTTTATTAAAGACAGGAAAGTTCCTCTTGGTAAAATGGCGGGTACAATAACATGCCCAACATACAATTCTAAAAACAATAACATTCATAAACATAATGGATTTACAAAACAGTTACCGAGAGCTAAACTACATACCTAAAAGACCAGGCACCAATAATATAGCCGTAGGGATATTATTATGAAACCAGAGGGTTCATTTTGAATTGTAAATACACGAGCATCAAACACTCAATCTTGCCCCCCTCAGCTCATGTAATGATGACGGAGTCACTCATTCGTGGGCGGACAAATAAAGTGCTTCAAATGAGAGGCGTGGAAAATTCCCCGTTCAACTTCAGTATTTGGATCCTCTAAGATGTATGTAGCCTCCCGGATGGGTTTCTTTATCCGATACGGCCCCTCGAATAACAATAGGAATTTCTTCGTTTCTTCCTTCAGAGCGGAGGAGGAATTGTTGGCCTTTAGAAGAACTAATTCGCCTGTTTTGAAAGGGTGAAACGGACGACCAGGGTGGCTCAAAGCACGACGAGCAGCGCGGCCCTGTAAAGAGGCTTCAGCCAAAATGAGTTTATTTTGCCATGGATCAGGAGAAGTCTTAGAAGGGCCCAACATACTGGGTGGCAACAATCTTATCCTTTCCTTCCCCAATTGTAGCTCGTCGGGGGCATAACCTGTGGACTCATGCACCACGCTGTTTAAAAAATTGGAAAAGTTGCGCAACTCGTAGGCCCAACGCGAATGCTGCTCGGCACAATAGGTACGAAAAAGTCGCCCCAGCTCACGCATAACTCGCTCGGAGGGGTTAGCGCAAGGGTGTCGTACCGAGCTATAGACGACCTTGATATCTGCTTCCTTCATCGTACTTTTCCATAATCGAGACGTGAATTGGGTGCCGTGATCGTGTAGGATACGACGCACTTGGCCAAAAGTGGGGAAATAATCTGAAAAAAGCCTATTAAGCATAGCCTTAGAAGTAGCCTCTTCTAGGGGGTATAAGGCTACATGTTTACTGAATAAATTCAAAACTACTAGAAGGTGGCACACTCCACCTCGACTTTTGATAAGCGGCCCGTAAATGTCCATCGCGACGATATCTGACTTTCCATGGGGAATTATTTGCTGTTGTGGCGGACTGGGCAGAGTGGATATTTTTGCCTTCTGACATACCTCACAAGGCAGGACTACCTTCTTTACCCTTCGAAAAATATTCGTCCACCACACCTCTTGACGTAGGGTCAACCAAGTCTTGTAGACTCCAAAATGACCCAACGCGATATGATAATTATTGATGAATGCGTCCACGAGGGTCACCGGTACACAGACCAGAAATTGAGTTTCGTCACTAGCACGTTTGAACAGTACCTCGTTATGAAGTACAAAATCTCGTCTTAATTTATCACAGGAAGCTAGTCCCTGTCTGATTTTCAGCAATTTTTCATCTGCTTGTTGATACCGAACTATGTCCTTCAATATTTTTTGAAACGAATCGGGTAACTGCAGCATGGAACAAATTTGAAAACATCGATCTAATGGGGTGGGGAATCTGACACACGCGTGGCGTGAAAGTGCGTCCGCCTGAAGATTTTGGGCCCCGGAAATATGAACTACTTCAAACGAAAACTCCTGCAGTGCTAAAACCCATCTGGTGATGCGAGGAGTTAACAGCCGGCAGGTATTCATATAAATCATGGCCTTGCAATCCGTATGAAGGGTGAAATGCCCACCCAAAAGATAAATTCTCCATTTTTGAATAGCCCACAGGGCCGCGAGAACCTCTTTCTCGAACGCCGTATACCTTCTCTCTCGCTCGAGAAGCAATCGTGAGGCGTACGAAACTGCGCGTCTTGCCCCGTCTTGGATTTGGTGAAGTATTGCTGCAATCCCGACATCACTCGCGTCTGACTGGACATGCCATTCCAAATTCGGATCAGGGTGGTAAACGAGGGTGGCCACTTCCAATTCTTTTTTCAAGGTTAAAAAAGCTCGTTCCTGCTCTTCTTCCCAATTCCATGGGCTATTTTTGCGTAATAGTTTCGTTAAAGGGGCAGTTACCTCAGCAAATTTAGTGGTGAATATGCGATCGTATTGACATAGACCTAGAAAACGCTGTAGCTCCTTCACGTTTTTTGGGCGCAAATAATCTGCAACCGCCTGTATTCTGTCTTTATCGGGTTTAACCCCTTCGGTGGTTAAGATGTACCCTAGGTAAGGCATTTCTTGTCGAAAGACTTTACATTTTGTAAGCTTCAACGTTAGACCCGCTTCCTTGAGGCGTTGGAATACCTTAGTTAAATAAGTCAGGTGTTCAGAAAAACTTTCACTAATGACTAATAGGTCGTCCACATAAATGATCAAAATATGCTTGAAGTCAGCGCCGAAGATAGTGTCCATACAACGGGTGAATGAGCTCACTGCTGTAGACAGACCAAACGGCAAAACACAAAACCGGTAAGTTCGAGTGCCTACTATGAACCCGGTATACTGCTTGTCCTCCTCTCTTAGGGGGACCTGCCAATATCCGTGAGTGAGATCAAGGGAGCTCATGAATTTTTTCCCGGAAAATAATTTAATTATTTCATTTATCGGCCGAGGTAATTCATGATCAGGTTCCAGTAAGGAATTTAATTTCCGCGCGTCAAGGCATACCCTGACGGTGCCGTCCCTCTTCAAGGTAGTCATCAAAGGCGATATGAACTTTGAAGGTGACCTCTCGATAACTTTCCATGATTCCATATCAGCAATTGCCTTTTCTACCGCATCACGGTGCGCTACTGGAATTGGGTACGGTTTGACATAAAACCCTGACGTATCTTTCAATTTAATTTCATGTACATATCGTGTCGTACGGCCTGGCCGGTCCGAAAAAATACTCGAAAAACTGTCAAGCAGACAGCGGAATGTAGTTTCTTCGGTCTTGGGTAAATTACACGTCGTTGCAACGCTGGTGAAATCCGTTTTGATTTTATTTACCAAGATGCCTGGTGCATTCAGAGTTTTATTTACAATACATGACACATTTAAAGAGTTTGGTGCACTTAAGGTATCATAATTTTCAATTTCTAGAATCTTTATGAAAACACCTTCACGATTTATGTGTATAAAACGCTTTGGTAAATTTATTACTACTTCAAAAAATCTTAAAAAGTCACATCCTAATATAACTGGGTAAGATAAACCAGCGATCACTAAAAATTCGTGTGCAAATTCATGCTCTCCTAATGAGAAGGTCAGCTGAACTTGGTATGATACTTTTTTGAACTTACTCCGGAACGCCCCTATCACGCGGATGCCAGTGGTGGGGAAATGCGGTATTATCATGTGATAATTATCTAATTGTGTCCAACCCTCTAAAGAAATAGCTGACACGGCACTGCCACTGTCGACTAGTGCTATAAATTTTGTGCCATAAAGATTCATCATGACCAGGGGAGAGCGATTTTCTAAAAAATTGTGAGTGAAATCACACTCTTCAAGAAGTTCATCTAAAGGATTGTTACTAATTTTTCTAGAGATGACCCCCCACACAAAAATTATTGTGTGAGGGAGTTAGCAGTTTCCCTCCGGTTCTACAGTGTCGCCCTCTACCGCCAGAGACGCAATTGCTCTCCTTCCAATTTTATCTGGAATTTTATTATTAAAACCACTTTGTCCACCCCTGTCTCGAACAGCATACGGGTTTTGTTCCACAGGTCGAGAAGTTGTACTATTGATTTGAATTTTTTTATAATAATGATCCGCATGACGTAATCGAGACAGAGCCTGGGTCAAAGTTTTACAGCCCATCAAAGCTCCTGCCACGGGAGGGGGAAAATGGGGTGCGATATAATCAATTAATTGCTCAGGTGTCAGTTGTGGCTGTAGATGTTTAGACATTGACACCCAGTAGTTGAAATGATCCACAAATAATCTCTCTCTGAATTCATCCGTTTCTAGTTTAGATCTAATTTTTTCCTGTTTTCTAGCAGGCCAAAAGTGTTGGGTGAATTCGGTTTTAAAATGATCATAACTGATGAAAACAGACGAGAAAGCGTCCCACCACAATTTTGCTGATTTCTTGAAAGAATTATTCAATAAGATTTTAACCCTACTGAAAGGAATTTGGTTGATCTCAATGCAACTTTCTAAAATATCTAAAAACTCTAATGGCTGCAATAGCCCTTCATCCTCGGAAACTGGAATGAGTTTACTTATTTCTATCAAAGAATATGTGCTAGACTCCCCTGCTACATTATTGGTACCACCCTGTACATTGTTTGTATTTACTTGACCTAGACTATTCTGTTGTTTCATAACTGTAGCAATCACTTGTGATATAATATGTGTTAGATCATTGTTTGACATTCCAGTAGAGTTGTCTGTTTGTTGTCCCCCAAACTGAGAAGCAGCCCCAAACTGAGAAGCAGGTTGTTGGCTTGTTGACGGGGCGTTTCTGGGGCCCCACAATCTTCTATCATCTAATGGAGGTACGTCCCCAAATAACAAGGGAGTGTTAATGTTTGTTTGGGTAGATGGTGAAGTAGTAGTAGTTGCATAGGGATGTGATGTTGCATCAATTACACTCATGGTGGGCGCTGCCTCACTTAAAGAAAACTGAACATTCTTACCTTCGCTCAGACCACCCGCTCTTACATAACCATCACTACCAGCAGCTCCTTGCATTTCCTGGGGTAGTCCTCTATTCAGTCTATCATAGTTCATGCTGGTTCTCTTTCGAAAATTATACACTGGTGTGTTCCCATTATTACCATCCTCCATACCTGATGAAAAACCAGCAGCAAATAAATGACAGTAAATAGCAAGCACTAACTATCAAATAAAAGGTTTTCAGCCCCGCTAGTTAGGCGCCAGATGTTACAAAACCAGTTGGTAAATTCCGTTTTGTACAATTTCCCAGGGTGATAGGGATTCGGAAACTGATTGTGAACGACTTATCGATAGTCAGGCTTTATTAAAGACAGGAAAGTTCCTCTTGGTAAAATGGCGGGTACAATAACATGCCCAACATACAATTCTAAGAACAATAACATTCATAAACATAATGGATTTACAAAACAGTTACCGAGAGCTAAACTACATACCTAAAAGACCAGGCACCAATAATATAGCCGTAAGGATATTATTATGAAACCAGAGGGTTCCTTTTGAATGGGCGTGTACACCTTGGTAGAACTTTTGACTCAAACCATGTTTATAATGATCCTTTCATACATAAATAATGATTGACGACATAATTCGATCGAAAAATTTACTGGAATGTTCAATTTTTGGACATAAATAATAGTACCATCTGAAAACGGACCCTCTTATGACGTAGAAACCTCATCTCGCCATAGTTAAAAGAAAATACCAAATGCTGGACGGAGACTGAGGCAACTGATATATTAATTCTTTCAACTGTGATCTCGCGCTAATTCACTCTGCCAGAAATCATGTATCATTCATCTCTGTCTGGAATAGTCCTCTGTTTCAGTATTAGGGTTTTGACGTCATATCATCGCCTCGTTTTCAGAGGTCCGAAAAATCGGTGATTTCAATAATTTTTTATAAAACGTAGGGAGCTCACAGCGATAAACGGTTTGCGGTGTTGAGCTAGTTTGGGTGAGTTCTATCGAATTATGGAATAAAAATTTTTTGTGATATAAGCCCATTGTAAATACACGAGCATCAAACACTCAATCTTTCTACTACCATTACTCGAACAGCAAACCCCTCTTCCTCGTATCGGACTCCACGTGATAGGCAACTGGTAGGCTTCAAAATAACGGACACTAACGCCCTCTAAGAGAAAACATTCGCGCTACGGCCGCTACGCAGGCAGAAACCGACACTGTTCAAAAACTCGGAGGAAAATGGGTACGATAGATTTCTATGATATACCACGAGGTTTCGCTACAGTGGTGGTAGTGGTCATACAACTCCACTAATATCTCTTGATATTTTCGAATATAGAATAGGTACATTCACTGAACACAACTATTAAAGTTTATTAAAATCTTTCATCAGATAATATAGGATTTGATAAGTTCACCAATGTAGCAATTATGGTCATGATATCATTCATATGAGGAATTAAATTCCATTGAATTTGATGTTTCAAGATGTTGAAAACTTTTAATCTCTGAATAGTTCTCTCTACATGCACTCTTGCTCGAGCAATGTTGGCAGTACTTTCTGCATCCTCTTTCGATAATTGTTTGATCTTTTTTGTCAAGAAAGGGGGCCTAATAAGTTTAACCAAGCTTTTGTCACACAAATCTTCTATGCGAAAGCCTTTGTATACCATAATAGAATCACCCATGTCTAACTTCTGCATTAAATTTTCAGCAATAAAAATTCCTTCATCTGAACTCCTACCACCATATGCTCCACTCATAAAAGAAATTGAGCCAGAAGGAGTCACCCCAGCTAGAAACTTCAATGTGTGGGTCCCTTTATAGTGAGAGTAAGTCTTTAATCTACATTTTAGACATTTTGATTTTTGCACTGAGATTTCTGAACAGTCTAAAATTACCCTGGTTGACTTATATTTTTCGAAGCATTTTGGCATGTTGTTTAAGATTTCTTCTTTAGTTGCCCAATAGATTCCTGGCTTTAGTGCTGCTGCCAACCTTCGACAGGTCCTATAAAAAGAACGCTGGCATATAGTTTTTGACATATTAAATAAAATGGCCAGACAAGAAAAAGTGATGTTTTGTTTTAGTTTTACCAGAACCAGCAAAATCTTATTTCTTAAATCAACAACAGTCTCAGAGTTTGAGTTTAAAACGTTTTCCATACACTTCACTATGGTGTTTAGTACAGTATGATCAATTCCAGCAAATGTAGATAATTTACTATCACTACTCAACAGTTCACTCAATTTGAAATCATCAAAATTGTCTTTTTGGGTGGACTCATCCAGATACTTCAGAAGAAATATTTCTGATGCAACAGGCTGAGTGAATTGCCCATAGCTTCCTAAATTATGTGAATTTCTGCTAGGCCCAGCACTTGCTTCCTCAACAGTTGAGTGTGTTTCACTTAGATCATAGTCAATGAGCTCCACAGTGTCTTCATGAATTTGTTGAGAACATGTTGAAGACCAATTCAACCTAAAAAAATAATTGATTCAACATTCCTCTCCTTGACTCAGTTACCATCATACCTTGATCTGTCTCTAGCTTTTGGAGTTTTGCGAGGATGACTTGGCACAGGAATTTTCTTAGTTGGAACTACTCCTTTCTTCGAACGCCAACGTTTCCTTTCCGTTGTAGACGCAACTCGAAATTTTCTTGAGTTAAAAAAGGGGCCCTTTACATAACCTCAAATATTCACCTTTGATAAAATCGGTTCCCAAGAAATGCTCACTGCAAACACACATCCACTTTGTAATGGGTTTTCCAATTTTTAATGTTAATTGTCACTTCTTGCATGAATCTTTGTTTTTAAGTGGAAAATAGTGCAGAGATATTTTACCTGTGGTATGACTGGTACATTGGGACACTGAGCAAATACGCCTAGTATTGAATTCCCTGACTTCTGCAGTCCGTTTTAATTCAGTCATCTTGAAACAATGTTCATTAAAGAATATCACTTAACTCAATTTGTTGTCCAAAAATCTAGTAACAAGGCGAAAACATTGAAAATAGATACACTACCACTTATGGCAAGAAATACTTAATATACTTTATGTCGGTTCAACTGAATAAACATAGATGTCGCACCTGTTGTGCATTTCGCGAATAGGAGACAATGAATTGAGTCATATGTATATTTCAATTTGAATGTACTATTGTTTTTAGTTTGTCATTGGTAGTATCATTGGTCAGGAAAGTGAGATATTTGGATAAATTTTTCAAATTATGAAGTGATTTCGAAAGTTATGAGAAAAAACATTTTAATCACATCCATAAAACGTCATCACATAATATACATTATAATAATCTGAATTAGTTGATTGCTCTAAAGCAGAATGTTTTCTCGTCCAGTTCCCTATTTCTTATTCTACTTCCCTTAATGTTTTTACTTCTGTGTACTCCAGTGCCCTTGAGTACCTACTCAAATACAAAATTGTTCTTCGCATACAACAGTACCTACTGGTGTTAATGAATTATGTTGTATGTCAAAATTTTATGTGAAATCTAACCATTTATGATGAATTGTTTCAATTTATTTCGAAATACTGACTCGAATGGAAAATTTCTTGGTAAACTCACAAATATACAGTCTTTTACATATTTAATTTAAATATTTTACTGTTCTAACATTGATACGGAAAATTACTTGGCCACTAAAATTTTAGACCCACTATACATTTGCAGGATGAACTATGTAGACGTTCACAATTATTTCTCTTAGACATGATTTTCCATTTAAGTGACTTGAAATATTCAGAATTCCAGGTGGTGTATAAGCTTTAGTCCTGACTGAAATATCAGATGTATGTGTGATTTTACATGGAGGATTTCACCAATACCTCCAATGTACTTTAATGAGAATTTATATTTGCTCAGAATTGTATTGACATGTTATAAGTAGGTATATCAATTAACAACAGAAATAAATATTCAGTATTGTGACATTGATGCCACAATGGGCATTTTGCATAATATGTAACCTTCCTGGTGCCTCCCAAAATTACCTACATGCCGAGTACTTCCTGCAGCTGCACAAAAAACTTCCCTAGACCTTCAACCCTTGATGAAATGATAAAAAAATATTTTTAAATCGAATTATCATCATATAGCTTCATAGTCCAACAAAAGAGATAAGTAAATTCAAATAATTTCAAAAAGGGTGGTGCACCGGGGGTGAAACGATACGAGGCCAACCAAGATTTTATGGGGTCATCCTCGGCAATATAATAGCAAGCTGAAGCATTCTGAGGAAAAAAACAGGGCAACATGAAGGAACTACCAAGATGACCATTGAGTATTGGGAGATCGCACAGTATTTATTTGAAAGCCCTAAGCCCTGATCATAATCAAGGCTAATATATGACAAATTACTCAGATAGGTACTCTGTTTTCAAATTATTGTATATATATTATTAAGCAAATACCAATGAATTACTTTTCTGAGAGAATATCAATGAATTACTCAAATTATAATTGGAGAGTTCTAGTCATAATTACTCCGATGAAGTTAATTGATAAATATACTGAGTGTCAAAGTATTCTTCAGGCAGGACATGGTTTCTAGAGTGCGATAGGAATTTCAAACCTCTACAACTAGGCAATGTCCATCAGATTGGTTGAAGCGAATCCAACACACTCCAGATGCAAAGATAAAAATGCTGTCGAAAAATCGAATGTACCAATATTTTTCTGAATACCATATATGATACAAATCGCCCATAGAATCCAGAATAAGTTCAAATATCCATGGTATTCCTTTGAAAATTCCCACTTTATTTACGGTGAATACAACATCTTCGACAACTGTGACTTGTCTAATGATTTCCTTGACACTTGGTATGGCTCAAAAAATCTCTGAAAGTAAAATTGTTCGAGAGTTTCCTCCAACTTCAATTTTTCAATGTTCAATCCAATAATTCAAAGGAAAAAACACAAACGCTAAGTCGGTCGACCACAAAGTTTGATTACAAATAGATTTTTGTGATTGGTTTCGGCTCAAGCAGCCATCTTCAGACACAGTATATAGTACCTGTAAAGATATTGGTTTACAAGAATAAAATGACATATTGGGGAAAAAACATACCTATAAAAGGACACGTGGAATCAATTGAATTGAATATTCAATTAAAAACGTCAAATCATAGTAGTGCAGCACAGTGCGGGATAATAGCAGGCAAAATGAAGTGGATCAAACAAATAAGAAAATCAGAATATAACAAGAGAGATAAGTCCAATATATACCTTAAGGTGATACATACTGAATTAGCAGATTACACCCATTAGAATTCGAATTAATCGATACAAATGCAAGAGATCATGTTAACCATATCATTCATAGAAAATATTTTATTCAGAAAAGTAAACTAAATTCATTAATTCCTAAAGAACACAATTCACGTAACAAGATAAATAAATTTACTGATCATCAATTTTTTGATAGATTTGTAAATTTATCAGATACAGATTTCACGAACACAGAAAAGTCACTGATAAGTGAAGGTTTTAAATACAATATCAAACAAGATAACAGTATGAATAATTTCGAACTTCTTGGCATCGAAACAGAAATAGCATTGAAAGGCACTATCAATAATATTAGTAACAAATATCTAGCCTCAAACATCATTAAATCCGAATTTTTGAAAGATAATTGTTCTACGAATGATATGAACATAGTCAAATCCATAAAAATCAAATCAACCCAAAACGATACCATATTTACTAGAGCAGATAAAGGGAACACAGTCATTGCTATTGACAGGAATGATTATGTTCAAAAAACCCTTGATTTTTTGAATTCAGGGGAATTCAACATATTGAAACGTGATCCTACTAATTCTTACCAATTACAGATAAAAAACTTTTTGAAGAATTCTAAATCTATTTTTAAGGAATCCGAGAAATTCGGATTAACTATCATGAATCCTCAACCTCCAAAACTGTATTCTCTCATTGAATTACACAAACAAAATTATCCTATTCGCCCAGTAGTTTCATTTGTCACAGCTCCTTCAGTTAAACTATCAGAAAAATTAATAACGTTGATAAAAAACTATTCTTATTTTCAATCAAAATTCAGCTTGAGAAATTCCTATGATTTGATAACTAAAATTCGAAATCATACTCTACCTGACAACACAAAATTCATTTCATTTGATGTACAAAACCTTTTTCCAAGTATACCTCCCGAAGATACCATACTTTCAGTTGAGCAGTTATTAGATAAAAACCATGTTAATCCGATTATCAAACAAGAGATCTTAGACCTTCTGTCGATATGTCTCAAACAAAATTGCTTTCAGTTTGACAACAAAATATATTCCGCGTCGAAAGGGTTGATTATGGGAAATCCACTGAGCCCTTCACTTGCTGAAATCTTCATGGACAACTTGGAGCGAATAATAATAATTAATAAGACAATGTTTGTATTGGTATAGATACGTAGATGACGTTATAGTATGCTTTAAAGGAACCAATAGACAATTAGACACTTTTCATCAATATATAAATACTATTCATCCAAACATTAAATTCACAATAGAAATAGAGTCTGAAAATTCAATTAATTTCTTAGATTTGACAATAAGTAAAATTAAAGATAAACATGATTTATCAATTTTCCATAAACCTTTCCACACTGATATCACGACTATTCATAATAATTCAACACACCCCTATCAACATAAAATTGCAGCATATAATAGTATGATACACAGGCTAGTGAATGTCCCTCTTTCGGAAGTAAATTTCAATGAAGAACTCAATATCATGAAACAGATTGCTGTCAACAACGGATACAACGTTAATTTGATAGAAAGTATTCTTTCTAAAAAACTTCATCATAAAGCTATTCAAGAAGTTTATCCTACCATCAAGAATAATAATTGAACGATCAAACGAACTTGTGAAGTTCGATCGTAATTGTGTAAAGCGCCTCGCCCGAATAGATCACTAGGTTTACTATGTAGTACCGCTCTTTGTCGCCAGTTGGAGCCGGCCACAAATTTTAAAGGATTGACGCGTCAATCAAGAAAGGACAATGTTTTATGCCCGTGTTCCGTGTCGCATCTCTCGTGTTCTGTGCTTCTGTCGTTATTATGCTTTTTTGTAAATCTATCCTAGTAGTGTATCAGGGGCGGTCCTGTGACAGTTTGGTAAGCTGTCCATCAAGTTCTCAAGCTGTCACAGCCAATAGGGGGGTCTAGTTGTGGTTTGTGCAGACATTCCGAGGTGCAGAAGTGTCGACAATGACCAGGAGGTGTTGTCACCGAAGATTTACCTTGTCACCTGTTTTTTCCTACCTGTCTTCCCTGTGTCACCTACTTAATTAATTGTTTTTTTGCTCAAATCACCTGTTTTGCCTAATTTACTGGTTTCACCTTCTCAACGTGTCCCCCTGTATTACCTCTTTCACCTGTATCACCTGTTTCTTTCATTCTACCTGTTTCACCTGTTTACCTGATCCCCCCCTCGGTTATGTATGTTCCATTTCTTGGAAAGTTCACCCTACAACCTGATATTGAAAATTCTAGATTGTCAGTCTGCAACCATGAGAATCATACTGATTATGTTGTTGATATAACAGAGATAAGTGTTTGAGATAATTCATCGAGTTTCTCGCTATTGGAATTGATTGCTTCAGTTTGATTGCTTCAGTTATCATTGAACCGGCATGACGTGGACACAAGTCTTCATTGATGAAAATAGATTTAAAAAATTTGCTGTATCATCAACTTGCAGAAGAATTGACCTAACTGCTATCCCCAAACAACTATTGACCAAGAGAAGAGAACATATAAAAAGTTTTGAAGTTATAAGCAGGATTGAAAGGGTTGAAGTTTTCAATAATAAATCACCAAAGACTCTTGAAGAGAGTGAATGATGAATTTTTCCTATACGTGCATGGGTTGTTGGCGAACAAAATGCATCTTCTTTGATCATTCACTCAATTGGCAGCAGCATATTAAGAAGAGGAGAATGGAATACTGTGATAATTGTAATCGTATAACACTTTGGGTGATAAACGAAGAGTGAAGAAACAAGTAGCTAGATTTCATTATACTATAAATTGATACCTTTGTTGAATAACCTCAATAAAATAAAAAACTTGAACAGATGGTTACATATATCTTTTATTCACTACTGAACACAGTTATTTCATTTCAATATTTCATATCGGGTGTAGATTCTCTTGATGGATTAGCCTGGCTCTCTCAGTTATTGAGTTCTTGTTTGAGTTTCTTCAATCTAGGAGAAGGAGAAAAAAAAATTAAAAAAATGAAATAATATCTGTCATAAATTTTGTTTAATTGAAAATAATGTTTTCTCATATACCTGTTTAGTTCTTGAAGACAACTAGAATAATTCCATTCTAGAATGAGATATGCCGAATTTTTCAATGTGTTGTTGTTGTTGTTGTTGTTGTTGTTGTGGTTTGTAGTTGGATGATTTTCTTTAGAAAATTTCAAATCTGCATACTTTGAAGCCCATAAATCTGCCTCTATTTTGAATCCTGAACTCACTGTCATACATGCTGCCAAATCTGATCTGATTTTGAGTAATTCAGTGTTACCATGATTTATGTGAACCTTCAATTCTTGCGTACAATTATGAATCTCAGAGTTGCACTTGAATAATTCTTCCTTTGTTCTATTCCATCCATTTTCACATTGATCACAATTATTTTTTACAGCAGTTCCAGACATTGCTATTGTTCTATTGTTGAGACCATATAATCCACTAGTATCCATATGCTCAGAATACAATTTAATTCCAGGATATTTTGTCAAGAGATTGTTGTAGGTTATCTGTAGAGATGACATATTGGGCATCTCATGGTGTATATATAAACTCCCATTTTGCGGTTGATATTCAGAGTACAACTTTCCAGTTGATATTTCAGTGAGAAGTAGAAGTTGCAGTAGTAACATTTGATTCATTGTTTGACAGCTTAATGTCCCAGTCTATTTTTTATTCTGATCTGTTCACGCTGTCGAACCCGATATCCGTCAATGTCCTGAGCTCTGTGACACGTGTAGCACTGGCTGTAGGTCGTGTAGCTTCTGAATTGGTTGTTACATCTCGTGCACTTGTATCTCGAAGGACCATTGATATCGGGTGTCCCCTCTCTATCGTCAGAGCTATTGATGTAGTTCTCTTGTATCAGATTTCTTTGACTCATCTTTGTTTCTTATCTATTTATCCTATAATTTGAAACGGAAGTAGAGTACATATATTTTATATGAACTAAATATACCCCCAAGGTAATGTATCCGTATGAAGACAGTTGATCACTCTCTTATCATCATACGGATTCAATGCTGTTTTTTTCTGTTCTATTGTGTGTACTTCATGCTTATTAGATCTTATCATATATTGACATATTTGGGTTGAGGTATTATTCAACAGACAATTGCGATAGTCATCGAAAGTGATTGTTCGCAAGGCTGACTTTCGAATTCCTTTCGCTTTTTTGATTACACCAGAGTCAATAAGTTTGTTTTGATTTCGTAAAATTTTGAATGTGTATAATTTCGAGCGTAATCCAATAAATTCAGTCATTATTTCCCCAGCGTTCTCGTCTTTCATTATTCCCAAGACCTTTTTGTTCTTCAGAGGAATACCATAAATGTTGTCTGGTGGATAATCAGACGTGTCATACCTATCTATATCCGCTTTTATATGTTCATAAATATCTTCAGTGAAAATTTGATAAAGTAGAGAGTCGGTATCGGTATAGAGTAGTTTTGCATCTGATCCAAATTTGTGTTTTATGTAAGAGTAGTGAAAATCATATAAGAAAGTTTTGGAAATATCTAAAATACTGAATCCGACATAGATAGGTTTATTGAATTTCACTCTCAATCTTTTCATTTCAATGATGACCATATCATCATCGAAAATACTGCAACTGTGGAAATTTGGTTGAGAAATATAGTATTTTGCCCCGTATCTACCACCCCATTTTGAAACTAGTTTTATATCTTTGTACTTTCTCACGTTCTCCATAGTTTTACCAAAGACAGAATTAACCATGAGTTTATAAAAATTTTTGTCAAATTCATTTTTGCTTTGTTTTCGTAACTCAGTGTTCAAAGATATATATTTTTGTAACCAACAGGACTGTTTGAAAGTCAAAATTTTATGAATTTTTTCTATTTTAATACCTAAACTCAAAGCTTGCTTCAAATTTTTATAGTGAATAATGTAATTTTTCTTATCGTAAAAAGTTGTGAGTAATTTATTAATTTTTGATTTAGCAGTAGGCGGTTTCATACTTTCGGGGCAAAGAGGCAAATCTTTATGGTATTCGAAAAGGTCTCGAGGGTAATGAAGATCCACCTCGAAAATGTAACCATTTTCACTATCATCTGGTATATTCATTATATTGTCCACCGAATAAATATTCTCAACCCATTCGAATCCACCCGTAGGCAGGGGGAGACTCATTGCAGCTCCATAAAGGTTGTTAACATCGAAATACATGAGGTATGATGTTGGATTTCCAGGATCATACTCATTCCCCATGTATTTATTGTTTGCTTTTGCATATCTATTAGAACACTGTGATACTCCTCCTCTAATGCCCTTTTCCACAAACATAATCATGTCAATATCAGAAAGAAGCTCCAATTCAATACCAGTAATTTTCAACATACTATCAAAGGCTAGTCCAGGCGCGGTGTAATAGTGGAGAGGATCTAGTTTATATGTAGACATACAAGTTATTCTAAAGTTCTCGAATATATCTGCAAGTAGTAAAATGTCTGTTTTGAGATATAATTCAACATATTGTTGTAACGTTTGTATGTTGAAAACTTGCCAGACCTTATGCGCATGTTCATAATCACCTCTTGATACTCCTTCTCCATTCAGTTTATTGAAAAAAGATTCAATCGATGGTAAATTAGTATCCCTCAATTTTTCCCAAGAATCTAAATAATCATAAGGGCAGACACCCTTCCGACACAGCAAACTGAATTGTTCCTCGTTGCGGTAACATTTCCGCGTGATTATTTTTCTATCATTATCTAAGTATGATGATAAGGTATCTAAACTGCTAGCCATAAACCTGTAGGAATCTAAAAATCTGAAACTCACTTTCGTCCCATCAACGTGTTTGGTAAATGAAATATATTTCTCTTTATTTATCGGTAGTAGAGATACCTTACCACTGATTTCGGTACTCAATTTTTTGATGAAGAAATGGCTGTCATAACCTGACATATTGTGGAAAATTACTGGTATAGCGTGATCATCTTTGTAGTTCAAATTACAGTGGTTATGAGAAGGACCACGGTAGGCACCTGTAAGGTGTGAATGGTCTTTAATTTTCCGTTCTCCTTCAACGAATGGTTTCAAACAGATGTGACATGAAGAAGCCTTCTGAAAATCCTCATGTTGCTGTGCAGTAAGAGGTTCCATAGGTTTCACATGTGCAAATATATCATTGATTCGCATAGCTAACTGTTTCAATTCATTAACGAACCATGATATACAATCTTCACCAGTATAATATTTGAATTTGGAAAGAGAATTATCATAGGAACAAACCAGCATGTAGCCAATCGTAAATGACACATGTTTTTGAAATTTTTTTGTTCTTCCACTGGGTTTTGGATCAACATACTTTTGCAATAAACACTCTAAATCAGCATATATAACGAAAGGTACTTTTTCGGTATTTTTGAAATTCTTGAACTTTAGAGTTGACTCATGTGGCTTAGGCAGCTGAATTTGCGATTGGTTCATTTGCCTGCATTGTGCATAATGTTTTTCCAAGTTCTCCTTGTATTTAAAGTGATTCAAACATCGATCACATAGCCACTTTTTATGTGACGAATTTCCTAATTGTCTGTTAAGTAACTTGTTCAAATCAGTGATATAAGCAAAGTGGAACGATTTATTATGCAACGTACGTTCAGAAGGCTCCTTCTCCCCCTCACCATCATCATCATCATAATCATCATCCCCATCTCGATCATCAAGTTCATTACACGATGGTACCATAAGTAGATTAACCCTTTTATCATAATTTGTGCTACTCAAACATATTGGTAATACTTCAACTTTCCTTCTTTTTTCTTCACTTATAGTGAACACGTTAACAGAAATATCATTCAATATTTCAAATTTTCTAATGTCTTTCAATTTGATAGGGAATTTGATACCATCATATTTCAAAACTTGACTGAAATGTGGATAAGATGATGTTCTATTAACATTTTTCCCTGGGCCTGCTGGATGTAGAGCACACACAATAGACCACAAAAAGCAATAGGGGTCCTTATTTTTTATATTGATGACACCTTTGCTGTGTTTGATAGCAATAGGCAAATCTACGTAAGAAGAAGAAATACCAACGTTTATGGGAAGATAGTGATTAATGTTCACCTTTAATTGAATAATTTGATATAGTGCCCAACCACTATCTCTCTCCTGAAATTCTTCCAGTGCAGTCAAAATCTTATTTTTAATATTATCATTGAACCACGACTTCAAATTTGTATTATTATCGATAATCTGATTTTTTGTGTTGAAATGCTTAATATCAGTTTCGAGAGTTTTAGGTTTAACGAAATTTCCTAAAAATGTAGCATTCACTTTCAAAAGAGATTTCTGTAATTCAGACTTGATTTTGAGTGAGAAGCATCGAAAACATTTTTCCAGAAAAGTTTTTGGATCTTTGGTATTTTTATTAATAATAGCACCAGTTCGAATTCTTTTATTGAAACATGAATCAATATCTTTCCACACTAAATAACGTTTTTGATGTTTTGTTTTATCTTTGAGTGTTATCAATTTTTCTTTATGGTATTTCAAGATAGCTAAACCAGTTTCTAATTTTGAAAAATTCTTCACGCAACTTGATTTTTTTCTTATGCATTTATTCACTGAATGAATTGTTTTTTGAACGAATTTTATCCATTTACAATACTCTTCTTCCGTTTTAATTAGAGGATAAATTTGATCAATTTTCTTAATAAACTGACTGACTAAATGATCCATCGAGCTCATTTTCACTTACTCTGACAATAGACGATATGTGATGGTGGAATGCGTTGAACTGGAGATCGTCGACAGGAATCAGAGGTAATTCAACAGGAGCAACTTGAGCTGGATGCAATACAAAATAGACAACAGCGAATGTTGTAGAATTTATAACATCGGCCTGACGTCAATGAAGTATCATTACCCAGCTGACCTCTTTGAAAGACCTCTAGAGTTATCAACGATAAGAATTTTTGTTTCGATAGCAACTGAAAAAATGCGCACATGTGCACGAGGGGAATTTTATTCGACTTTGAGTGTTTACAAAAAACATGTTAACATTTTAAAATTTCTACAGTTATCGAGGATGATAAGAATTCCGTATAACAAGTCGATATCATACTTTTTGGGAAAAAATGCACACGTGGATGATAAGAATTCCGTCTCGATACCAACGATGAGAAAAACAAGTCGATATCATACTTTTTGGAAAAAATGCACACATGTGTAGTGATTAAAATTTGATACTTTGAATCAACTTGGAGATTATAAAATGTTTCATATCAATTTAGGGAGCTCAAAACGAGTATAAATACTACCATGTTTTCTGATTTCACTACCACAACCAAGAAACAGTTCTTCGTGAAACAACATGGCAGGCATCCCAAAAACATTAATAGTCAACATTGAAAACAAACAATTGTTGCCAATCGACATGGCAATGGTTGTGATGAAACAATTGTTCAAGTAAGTTTATTATTATTATTATCATTGTCATATCATTTTCTTCATATCATATTTCCATATTCGATCACAAGTTTTATCAATATGAGGATGAAAAAATGCATTTCTTTTTCCAGATACGGTGTGAAGGACATCGTGAAAAAATCGGAGGACTGTATTTTGATATATCTGAAATACAGTCCGAAGATGATAACTTTACAAAAAAAATTTGGGAACCTGCCTATAAAGTGGACGAGGGCGCTTGCGGAGTCGGAGCAAGAGCTTATGCTTTTGCAGAAGGCCGTCAAGAGGTTCAACTTCGCGGCGGCCATCGAAGACGATGCAGCGCCGTCACCATCACCACCACAACCGCAGAAAAAGATCAGGCAGGCATCAACTTCCAGCCCAACACCACCACCACCACCACCACCACTACCCGAGGAGGAAGATTCGCAAGTATATGAATTCCCTGATGCTGCCTATGGAGGTGAAACGCAACATCAGGCTGAATAACGATTTCTTGCAGGGTAGTGGTCGACAACAAGAACAACAAAAACAACAACAGGAAGAAGGAATTGGGACCATCAGCATGGAGAGGAATGATAATGGACACATGACAGTGGTGTATACTACTAGTAGTGGAGAGGAAAGATGTAGGAACTTGAATGAAATTCTTGATTTTGGAACATTCTCATGCCCCAGGTGTGATGAAATGTTTTGTTTTTGCCCAATTTCGTTAAAACTACATCAGATATTAGACAACTATGAGTTGAAACAAAATTTATTCTGTAATGAGGTCATTCATTAAGTTTTTGTTTCTACTCATTGTTTTTTAAATACATGATATAGTTAATCGAAATTATAGATACTTTTTCATTGTTGTTGTTGTTGTTTTTATTGTTGTTGTTGTTGTCGGTGTGTTGTATAATAGTTTTATAAATAATAAATAATATATGAGTTGTCGTTGTTTGATAGTTTTGTAAATAATAAGTAATATATGAATTAAAATAATAAAAATCTTGAATATAATCATTTATTAGATTCTAAATAAACACATCATTGTTTACAATGAAGGTACCAGTACCATAATAAATATACATTCTCTAAAGCACAATTAGAATTATTATATAAATGTTGGTTGCAATGATTCGATCTTAAAAATAACTTCAAGTCCTCAATTGCAGGACATCCTTGTTCATGTAAATCGATGATATTGTTCATTCTTAGCAGTCTCTCCAACCATATCTTCTTTTCCAACCCCTTGACCAGAATTTCATCTCCTTCGTAACAGCCAGTGCATTTCTTGATGAATTCAGTTATTTGTTCATACTGTATTGTGGTTGTAGATGATTCCTTATGGCTCCATTCCAATCCATGCAAGTGTTTAGTGGACCATTCCATATGTTTGAGAACAGTTGAATTGTAATGTGACATGTCGATGGGTAAAGTGATGAATCTATGTTGCCACACACCATTGTCCACATTCAGAATCGCAATTTCTCTACACAAAAACTTGTCTTTTCCATACTGGAAACCTTGTACATCAATTATGAACATTTTTTTTTTTCGAAGTGAGCACCTACTACATTTGTTAGAGGGCAGTCAACGAGAAAATGATGAAAATCATCAGCGTGATGAACCCTTTATATAGTCTTCCTTGCGCAACATTACGCAACATTATTTTCGTCTATCCAGCTGTTATGTTTGTTATCAAATCCAAGCCATTTGACGAACACCTGTCCATTCTTCCTCTTCAATACCCTTTCGACGAGATACACGTCTGGATATCTTACTTTTTGCAATTGCTCGTTATAGAACCCCCCTAGAATATCCTTGTTAGAATCATCTTTCAATAAGTAGGTAACTGGGTTTGTCAATTGAACTTTTCTTATACGGAAAATCTCAGTAGACCAATTTGGGTTATATTTTTTATCGAAAACTCCACGAATCTTGGATATACGTACATAATCACCAATTTTGAATTTACGTTTCGAACCCACTATTTTGAGTCGGTTATATGCGGTTTGTAGTAGCATTTTTTCATTCCTCCTTGAGACGTCAGAGGGTTTCATTTTTATAGTCCTGTGTGTTGTGTTGTTATATTTTCCAACGATTTTCTTCAGTAATTCTACCCATTTGTAGTTCCCCTGTAAACTGAATCCTTTCCACATCATATTTTTCAATGTCCGGTTGACTCGTTCTACAATAGATGCCTTTTTCTCGCTGAACGTGTTGTAATGATGCACACCATATTTCTTCATGAGATTTTTGAATTCCTTATTGAAAAATTCAGTGCCTTTATCTGTTTGTAGATTGTGAGGACACTGCTCTTTGAGAATGATTTCCATGGCATTACTCACTTCTATACTCGATTTATTCCTCAAAGGAATTGCCCAAACGAATTTCGAGATGCAATTTATCACAACCAATATATATTTGTAACCCTGGTTCTCACGGGCATATGGTATCATTTCCACCAAATCGGCTTGAAAAAGATCATCGAGGCCTTTGATGATGACTTTACGTCTTTTGAAATTGATTCTTGCTGGTTTGTGGATCTCTTCAACCACTTGTTTTTTAGCGATTGTTGCCATTCTCTCTTCATGCAATGATATGCGCTTCACGCAACTCCTCAACGATAGAGTTTATTTCATTGGTATGACCATTGTGCCCTACTGACTTCGAAGTCAACAGTAATCGTAATCTGTCACAAAGCTCATTTGGATCATCCCATCGAATGTAATCTATCTTATTGTTAGTCACCTCCATTAACATTCCTTTACCAACGGAGGAAGAACTCGTGATTGGAGCAATAATTTTTCTATACTTTTGTAGCTTACTACCATCCACTTGCTTATTTGCCTTGTAATATCTCCGATGGGCATTAGTTTTCGTCACTATCTGCTTATAATTTTGCTCATCCTCCCTGGTGAAATCATGAGGGTCTTTCTTGAACAATAGTTCATATAAACCTTGAGTACCTTTGTACCTCTTATTCTTGAGAATTACATCGGATCCTTCGATGTATATTCTAGAATCACCAATCATGAGTTTTTCAGTATTCCTGTCTAATCTCACTCCATACTTATGATCAAACTCTTTGTTATCCTCATCTTGATACATACTATTGATATATTTTCTAGGTAGCGGATCATATTGCTCTAAATAGTCGACATACGATTCTTGTGTAATATCCATGAGGCGTGAAACTTCGTCGGCAGATGGTTTTCCTAGCTGTTCATTTTCCTCATCAGATTTGATATCCTCTAAAATTGATTGTTTCAACTCACTAGGTCCATCATCATCATCATCATCATCATCATCACCCCCAAACTCATCCTCAATATTAGGTTCTTCATTTTTCAAATCTGCTGGTGTGAGGAGTTGCAAGGATAGTCGGCGGGGGATTTTAGGCTTACTATTCTGCTCTTCAATATTCTTAGGTGTCTCATAGTTTAGTAAATTCCTCTTCGGTTTCATCATGAATGGTGATTTGAAGGAATCGAGTTGTTCTGCAGCATTTTTCTGATATGGAATTTGTTGTTGTTGTTGTTGTTGCTGACCAGTACTCTGTAATGTATTTTCGATACTTTTCAGGTGTTTTGTAATAGGATTGAACATATTCTCATGCACCATTTCTCCATGTTTCAAAATATCCAATTTATCTCTCACCGTTTTACGTTTAGCTATCAACCTCTTTTTGATTTCCTTCTCATTCGACTTCATTTCTTTGTTTGTTCACCAGGTGAGCATGAGGTATCTCATCTGCTTCTGATCAGCTCTGATCAGCTCCGATCGGGTATCTGATCAGCTCTGATCAGCTTCGATCAGGTATCTGATCAGCTTCGATCGGGTACCTGATCAGCTTCGATCGGGTATCTGATCAGCTCTGATCGGCATCGATCAGGTTGGAGGGTACAATATTGAGACTTCACCTTTATATGAGTATGAAATTATCAATTCCTTTCCGATAACGACCTTCATTGACCTTACAATCTTTGAATATTGATAGAAAACCATATGGATCCTTCCAGCATAACGAACACATACTTTTGAATTTATCGAATGTCATATCTGACCCCACATGGTCTGCATAAATGTGACGTAAATTCATATCATCCATTTTGAATAAAATCAAGGAGTTACAGTTGTCTCTGATCAGGTGTTTAGGGATTTTAGCGTAGCTCTGATTCAGGTAAAAAGGGTCTACTAATGCATGTCTAGACATACTAAAGTATTCACGAATTACTTCTTGGTTGTCACATGCAACATCATCGAATATGAATATCGAATTCGGTTTAGCCTCTGACGGATGCATAATACTATCACTGGCACTGAATGCATAATATCCCATACCCTTTATTGGTTTGATCAATTCCTCTAGATATTTATATTTCGGTTGATATAAAGATTTAGAGTACACATAAATATTCTCAAATTTCAATCCATTCTTATGTTCGAGAAGATTGATCATAACATTGGTTTTACCGCAGTTCGAAGGACCCACAATAATACACCTCATTGTATGTGGAAACAATATTCCATGTTTTTTGAATTTCTCATCCCCCTCGAATATATTATTTTCAATATTCAGAGTCGTTTTTTGTGGAACAACTTTCATTTCATGAATAAAAAATAGTTTATCTCCGATATTTAATGATCAGTTGCTTTCTGTATTTCACTGAATAAACACACACACAAATGCCACGCTACTATTCAGGTGATGGGCTTTTGAATACTGCCATAAATAAACTACCTTTCGAGTTACATATACCTGGTGGATATAGATTCTGTGGTCCTGGAACAAAATTGGAAAAAAGACTCGCTCGAGGAGATAAAGGTATAAATGAATTAGATGAAGCTTGCAAGGAACATGATATAGCATATTCCAAAGAAAAAGATTTGAAACATCGTCATAGAGCAGATAGAATTCTGGCAGACAAGGCAATGGCTCAATTCAGATTGAAGAATAATTCCTATGGACAGAGATTAGCAGCTTTAGGCGTTGCTGGTGCTATGAAAGCTAAAGTGAAATTGGGAATGGGAATAGGAAATCAAAAACAAAATCAAAAACGAAAACAACAAGCTGTCAACAAATGTCTGGTAGTTCTAAGAAGAACGAAGGTTATTTTAGAAAAATCTCTAGGAAATATTGAAAGCAGTATGCGAATCCTGAAGGAAGGAATTTCAACAAATAGAATTGTTAAACAAACTAAACGGATAGCACAACATAAAAAGATGAATAAAAAGAAGAAATCACAGAATGATGATGACGATAATGAAGGAAAGAAGGACTTGATGGATATCGATATTGCTGACGATTATCCCATGAATAAAAGATGTGCAAACAAGAGGAAATTGGATAACGATGATATCTCAGACATTATTCCTGATAAGAAGCCTAAAAATGTGGTCGGTGATATGATCAACCGTAGACAAGGGGTAAAGGCGAAAAGGAGATTGAGAACATTAGATGATAAGGGGGACACTCATTCAAGTGATATGAGTGAACCATTAGATATCACAACAACAAATTCTAGAAAGAGAAGTTTGGATACAGAGATAGAAGAGGAAGATAGCAACGATCTCGGAAATAAGAAACTCAAATTCACCTAATTTTCATAAGGATTAAAAGAAAAAGTCAGTATACGAGAGAGTTTCCTACAGTTCAGATGGCTCGCAAGAGATCCAAAGGGAATACTAAACGTAGGAATAATAAAAAGAGGAATATCAAGAAGAAACTAATAAAAAAGGGGGTATGCTTCGCCAAAGCAATCGGACAAATTAAAAAGCATATCATCTCCCAAAAACCTAAGACTGTAGGTGATGCAGTCAAGGTTGCTTTGAGGTCAACGAAAAAACTCAACATAAAACCAACACGTATTGTTAAAATTCCAAAGAGGGGTGACTTGTTACCCTTGAGCGTAATTTATCTCATTCTTTCAATGACTCTATCACTATCATGACGTGTTCATATACTTTCACCTTATCAGCCAGAGATTCTGTATTATCAGCTAAAATCCATCCACCTATCATTTTAGATGATGATAAAACCCATGTCTTAGGTCTGATTGACTTCGTGACCTACAACACTATCCCCAATATTGATGGGAGAAATAACAGATTCTATGTTGGCAAACACACATTGGTTATTCCTGAAGGTTCCTATGAAATTGAAGACATTGAACGGAATATTATGATGCAATTGGATGAATTGCATGAAAAAGATAGAGAGAAGGAGGGAAAAAAAGCTCAAATTTCGAATACTATTATGAAAGAAGAGGAGAAAACTACCGAGATTCAGCTCAAATTGAATGCTAATCGTAATACTCTAAGGTATGAGATAACATGCAACAAACTCATACACTTTGATAAACCTAACTCGATAGCAACTCTGTTAGGTTTCAGCAAGAGGAAATTGGAAGCTAATAAAAAACATATATCAGATTTTCCAATTAATATTTCCAAGGTGAATTCAGTGTGTGTTGAATGTAATTTAACAACAAATTCATATAATAATAACTCTTCCGTTCACACATTGCACATGTTCTATCCATCAGTGCCTAGTGGATTTCGAATAGTGGAGAAAGTGTCAAATGTCATTTATCTACCAATCAATTCCAAATACATTGATGAAATAATTCTCAGAGTAGTAGATCAAACTGAAACCTTAATTAATTTCCAAAAGGAAGTCATAACAGTCAGGTTGCACTTGAAAGAGCTCTAGTGGATATGGTGTTTCGCTATAATATTCCAATGTCATCATCAACAATGGGTCAGGAAACGCGTTCTCCATCAATCAAAAGTATCAGTCCGAAAGGTGACATCAAACAGTTAACACCTGAGAATCAACAGTTCCTCATTTCACTCGGTTTCAAATTATTATAAAAGACAAAACGAAGACTTTTTACGAATTTTGGTATAACCTAAAATTGAACATCCACTCTGGTCTTAGAAGATTTCTCATTCTCCTAAGGTGTTCCTGTGGAAGAAAAAGTGAAACACAACAAACATGAGTTTCAATATTTTGAATATTGGTGAACATGTGATGATGGACAATGCGATAACGAATTGCGAAATGCACTCTCATCCACCATATGCCAATACAAGCCTAAATAAGTCATTCGAGATACGTGTTCCGATTCAAACGCAGGATATTTATACATTACCATCACAAAGTTACATTTATCTAGAAGGTAGAATTACTGACAGTGAAGATAAAGTGAGTGCTACACTGAACTTCATCAACAATGGTATTGCTTTTCTATTTGATGAAATCCGATATGAAATTGGTGGGTCCGTTGTGGATCGAGTTCGTAATCCTGGAATCACATCAGCTATGAAGGGCTACATTTCTTATACAAATAATGAATGCAATAGATATATAAATGCTGGTTGGAATCATCTTGGTCATCCGGAAATTGTCGATCTTCAAGGGAACTTTAGCGTTTGTCTACCACTCAAACATCTATTGGGATTTTGCGAAGATTTCAAGAAAATTCTGGTGAATATTCGGCAAGAACTTGTTCTCATCAGAAGTAGCAATGACATCAATCCTACGATAACCTCCAAGGCTGGAGAAAAACCAAAAATTGAATTGACGAAAATTCTATGGCGCATTCCACACGTTCAAACGGCAGATGTGGAGAAATTGCGGTTAATCAAGTATATTGAAAAGGGGAGAGATTTAGAGATAGCCTTCCGTTCCTGGGAACTCCACGAATTTCCCATGTTACAATCAACTATGCGTCACTCATGGAATGTCAAAGCATCTAGTCAAATGGAAAAACCGAGATTTGTTATTGTTGGTTTCCAAACAAACAGAAAAAATGACAGTCAAAAAAATATGAGTCAATTTGATCACTGTAATCTCGCCAATATGAAACTTTACCTGAACTCTGAAGTGTATCCCTATGACAATTTGAATCTAAATTTCAATAAATATCAATTTTCTGTTATATATGAGATGTATGCACGATTTCAAGAGTCATATTACTACAAATACTCTGGTGAACCTTGTCTAACACTATCTAAATTCCATGACATAGCACCATTAATTGTAATAGATTGTAGTCGACAAAACGAAACTTTAAAGGCAGGTAGTGTGGATATTCGCCTTGAGTTTGAAACAAATCAAAATATTCCTGCAAACACTTCTGCCTATTGTCTAATATTACATGATCGTTTAGTAAGGTACAACCCTCTCACTAATGTAATAAAAATATTGTAGTGTAGTTGTATGTTCTCCCAACAAAAATCATATACCGTGTTGTATTATAGTTAATAAATAAATATTGACCTATCCCACTGTTTCGGATTCATTTCATGATCATAAACCCAAACAAATAATAGCTATTCTGATAATAAATCACATAGCCTATACCAATAAACAAATCACAATCTTTATGAGTTATCATTAGTCTCACTTACCAATCAATTTTCATTTTTCCACTGCACAATTCACCTGATGTTGAAGCATAATAAAATCACAGTTTTTATACTATCCTAGGATGATGGATCAACAAATATTTTGTAAAAATATCTGCACATGACTACTTTGTCAGCATGACATTGAAAAAAATATAATATGAAGCTGGATAAACATAATATTAATGATTGCACTCATATCAAACAAAACATGATAAAAGTGTTGACCTCTAGGTCAGCTAGCAAGATATTGGAACTTTAATTATACAGGGATATTCAGTAGGACTAACTTGGAAAATATAACCGAGGGGAAGATCAGGTAAACAGGTGAAACAGGTAAAATGAAAGAAACAGGTGATACAGGTGAAAGAGGTAATACAGGGGGACACGTTGAGAAGGTGAAACCAGTAAATTAGGCAAAACAGGTGATTTGAGCAAAAAAACAATTAATTAAGTAGGTGACACAGGGAAGAC